>CM077182.1:2615617-2825617 GCA_039654105.1 Coreius guichenoti | reverse complement strand
GAAAATAGAGCCATTTAGATTTCATTTTGACCTGTGCATGCTCTCTTGACACTGCGTGCAGGGTTGAGAGCTCTGTTTACTACCACCTGACTTTGATATAAATATTGATAAAATTGTACTGATAAACAGCATTAATGCTGAGGCCGTCCACCGTAACCTTTCTCGTCTTGTTCTGTTGAGCCGACTGTTATCTTTTACATCAGTCTGATAACAGCAGGGGCTCCGGTTCTCCTTCAACATTCAGGACGCTTGTGTCAGCTGGTGCTGTGCGTCTCCTTTTGTGTTACCTTTGCCCTTCTAGAACCTTACAAATGTCAATAATAATAGTAGTAGTATTAGTAGTGGTGGTGGTGGTAGTGATAGTGGTGGTGGTGGTAGTGATAGTAGTAGTGGTGGTAGTGGTAGTAGTAATGGTGATAGTAGTGGTGATAGTAGTAGTAGTAGTAGTAGTGGTGATGGTGGTGGTGGTGGTGGTAGTAGTAGTGGTAGTAGTGATAGTAGCAGCAGTAGTAGTAGTGGTAGTGGTGGAGGTGGTGGTAGAAGTAGTAGTAGTAGTAGTAGTGGTAGTGATAGTAGTAGTAGTAGTAGTAATAGTAGTAGCAGTGGTAGTAGAAGTAGAAGTAGTGGTAGTGGTGGTAGTAGTAGTAGTAATGGTGATAGTAGTGGTGATAGTAGTAGTAGTAGTAGTGGTGGTGGTGGTGGTAGTAGTGATAGTAGCAGTAGTAGTAGTAGTAGTAGTAGTAGTAGTAGTAGTAGTAATGGTGATAGTAGTGGTGGTGGTGGTGGTGGTGGTGATAGTAGTGGTGGTGGTGGTGGTGGTGGTGGTAGTAGTAGTAGTAGTGGCAGTAGAAGTAGTGGTAGTGGTAGTGGTAGTAGTAGTAGTAGTAATGGTGATAGTAGTGGTGATAGTAGTGGTGGTGGTGGTGATAGTAGTGGTGGTGGTAGTAGTAGTAGTAGTAGTGGTAGTGGTGGTGGTAGTAGTAGTAGTAGAAGTAGTAGTAGTGGCAGTAGAAGTAGTAGTGGTAGTAGTAGTGGTAGTAGTAGTAGTAGTAATGGTGATAGTAGTGGTGGTGGTGGTGGTGATAGTAGTGGTGGTGGTGGTGATAGTAGTAGTGGTGGTGGTGGTAGTAGTAGTAGTGGTAGTGGTGGTGGTGGTAGTAGTAGTAGTAGTACTAGTAGTAGTAGTAGAAGTAGTAGTAGTGGCAGTAGAAGTAGAAGTAGTAGTGGTAGTAGTAGAAGTTTCCCCTTTGAAATAATAGCATGCACTGATGAATCATTCAAAAGACCAAGACCATGCATTAGGAAAGAAAATAGAGCCATTTAGATTTCATTTTGACCTGTGCATGCTCTCTTGACACTGCGTGCAGGGTTGAGAGCTCTGTTTACTACCACCTGACTTTGATATAAATATTGATAAAATTGTACTGATAAACAGCATTAATGCTGAGGCCGTCCACCGTAACCTTTCTCGTCTTGTTCTGTTGAGCCGACTGTTATCTTTTACATCAGTCTGATAACAGCAGGGGCACAGTAGTAGAAGTAGTAGTAGTAGTAGTAGTAGTAGTAGTAGTAACGTCGATTTTGATTTCAGTTTGATTTTAACGTAATGTCAGTCTTCAGGATGAATAGATGTACTTTCTATTGTACAAAGAAAGACAACAGCAAACACCTTCAGATTGAGACTCTGCTTTCTGAATAGCAAATGCCCCATTGTGTGCCATAGGAAGCCGTTATTAGCAAGCAACATTTGCCGCTCAGTGTCCAGAACCTGCGTGTAGACGGCCGTGTCCCGGGGAGCGAGTGCTCCACAGGTGAAAGGTGAACAGACACCAGCTGGACAGCATCCTGCTCCGCACGCACACAGCACGCAATCATCCTGCTTTTCTGCTTCGATTCAATCACCGCAGTAAACGTCCTTCCGTGACTCAGCGAGAAAGAAAAATATTCACTTAAAGCAGCATTCAAATGCAGATGACTCCTCCTGACTTCATTGTGTTTTTAAACCCAGTACCTGCTCCATTTAAGAAGAAACTTCCTGCTAGGCTGAGCAAAACAAACCAAAAAAAATTAGACATGAAATGCATAATACACACACTGACTGTTTGCTAAAAGTGATGAGTCATGGCCCAAAAAAGGTTTAATAAAAACATTTTTATTTACACATTTTAGCATAATGCAACTACTTAGATTCTTTTTTTAATTTTTAATAAAGAATAATCATTCAGTTAGTGTTCTTGTATGATAAGTACAGCATCTTATATCCATGCCTTTTTTGAGATCATTTTGGGAAAAATGTGATTTATTAATGTAAATATAGCGTCTTATAAAAATCCCCATATAAAGCTTTTTTTCTCATTCATTTGCTCATTTTAGGTGAAAATCTGTGGAATTTGCATTTGTTTATGTAAATAAATTCTTTAATACGTCCCCAGGTGAAATCTGCAAACTTTTTTTAACAGTTTGTGCTGAATTTAGGGAAATTTAGAGGAAGATTGGCGTTTGATTAGATAGAGCTGGGTGTGATCAGCATTACAATAAAAATGTATACCAAATTTACGGAAAATGTGACCTAAAGGCAAAAGATAAATAATAAACAGAAGAGGGCCCAAAACCGAGCCCTGAGGTACACCACTAGTAATCGGAGAGGTCCGAGATCTGAAACTTTCCATTTCAACCCGTTCTATCTCCCAAGGCGTCAAAATCTGAAGCATGGTCAAGTGCCTTCCGCGTCACAATGAAGACGCTAAAGGTACCCCTAGGCGTCACTATATCAACGCGCAGGTACTCCATTGATTTCAGTTGTTTGCCCAATGCGTCAGATCAAGACGCATTTAATTCTTTGCATTTGTAAAAGCAGACATGATTTTATTAATATTTATAGGCTACTTTTATATTTTGGATCAACTAACCCCACTCCTACCCTAAACCTACCCACTTCTCAACAAAATAAAACACATAACAGGCAAATAAAAGTACAGTCACAGGTATTTATTGCAAAAACTGACCAAAAACAGTATAAAAGTATTAACTCATGTTGCATTCCAAGGCTTCTGAAGTCATACGATATCTTTATGTGAAGAACAGAGTTGATCTTAATGTTTTAATCGCTGAAATGATGATCCCGCCGCTCCGTGAACGCACACACTCCACTCAGTCATATCTCATTCAAATGATACGCCCGACTCTTTAGCATGACGCGATCGGTCACGAGACACACGAGAGCCAATGGCATTTTACAATCAAAGCTGACGTAATGACGCAATTGGTCACGAGACATACGAGAGCCAATGCAATTTCACTATGAAATCTGACGTAACGTTTCTTCGGGCGGCAATTTTTGAAATTTGAATGTGTGCATGATCTTCGGCGGATGGAACACTTGGAATATTTGTACTTTTTGAATAAATTGTGCATGCAGTCGTATCTGCCTGTTATATCCTGTATTTTATATCATATAATACACAAATGGGTAGGTTTAGGGATGGGATGGGTTTGGGTTACATGTTCAAACATGTCTAAATAGCGTAAATAAAATAAATGTAAATAAAATTATGATGGCTGATTAAATTGAGAATCACACTCCAACATGTCATAATGGCAAAATCATAACCCGATATATAATTTCATCATGGCGATAACGTTCTCATGCCCAACGTGTCTGTGTATGGCACCAAAGGTTTCTCATTGAAATCAACGGAGTACCTGCGCGTCGATATATTGACGCCTAGGGGTACCTTTAGCGTTCATTGTGACGTGGAAGGCACTTGACCATGCTTCAGATTTTGACGCCTTGGGAGTGAGAACGAGTTGTTCATTTGAATGAAATGAGTCCGACCCGATGAATAGGATCTAAACCAGGCAAAAGGAATACCAGAGATTCCAATGGAAATCAATGTCTCCAATAAAGCACTATGATAAAATTGTGCCAAAAAATGCGTTTAAATTAAGAAGAATGAGCATTGGTAAAAGTCTAGCCATCAACAAATCATTTATAACTTTAATAAGTGCAGTCTCTATGCTGTGAAATGGATGATAGGCAGATAACACGGCGCATTAAGAGCTGGGGGTGAAAACTTTTGAACAGGATGAAGATGTCCAATTTTTTCTTATTTTGTTTAAATATCAATTTTTTTCATTTAGTACTTCCCTTCAGAAGCAACAGAAGATACTTACATGTTTCCCGGAAGACAAATTAAGTACAATTTACCTTGATCTTCAAATTCAAAAGTTTTCACCCCCGGCTCTTAATGCGTCGTGTTTCCTTCTGGAGCATCAGTGAATGTTTCAGCCTTTTTTAATAGTTGTGTTTGAGTCCCTCAATTGTCCTCAGTGTGAAAAGATGGATCTCAAAATCACACAGTCACTGCTGGAGAGGGTTCAAATATGCAAAAGATGCTGGAAAACTGAAGAATGTGCAGAACCTGGAGGATTTTTCTGAAGAACGCTGGTCAGTTTAAAACAAAACTGCTCAGGACAAACAAGAGACTCATGAACAACCATCACAAAACAAAAAAACAACCGTGGATCATCCAGGGAACGACACACAGTATTGAGAATCAATGGTTTATAAACTTTTGAACGGGTCATTTTAGTAAATTCAGCTATTTTTTTGTGTTGTGGACTATATGTAAACATCTTTTATGTTAAATATCTTATTCAGGACAGTACTAAATAAAAAATAACATGTATTTTGTATGATCTCTCTTATTTAGTTAAAATTATTCACATTTTCACAGATTCTGCAAGCGGTTCACATACTTTTTCTTGCAACTGTGTATATTAGTACAGCTGTATTTGGCTGTAGGTAATCACAATGTGCTGATATACAGCCATATGTGTAAAGTGTGTAAATAAATAAGAAACAACAACGGAGTATCTTTAAAAACTCTAAACAGTGTCTAAACAAACTCTTTTGTGCAGAACTACTTCCTTCTGCCACGGATACAAATCTCAAGTTGACAGTTTGACAGTCGAGCCCAAGCCTCTGTTACTAATTTTAAAACGTCGCTTCATTGAGGCTTATTGTATTATGTAGAGTAGAGTATTATTAGAGAGAGAGATCGACTAAGCGAGTGCGTTACCTGCATTTAGCTGATATTCTTCTGGTCAATATTATATTCATAATCACAAAATCAGTTTGAATATTCGCTGAGGAAAGCGATGTCTTTGTCTTTGTTCTTTTAAAGGCACAATATGTAAGATTTTTGTATTAAAATATCCAAAAAAAACTAGAACAATGTTATATATTTTGTGTACTTACATTATCCCAGATGTCTCCAAGAATGACCGTGTGTCGCCTATCAATGACATCATACCCGCGTTACCCTCGATTTCCGGTTTTATTTTATAGAAACCATGGAAACACCAAAGACGGTTTAATATATTATGTGTTTTATTAGTTGGGTGAGCAACTGTCTCAAATCTGGTTTTCATGTTTTACCATGCCTAATATGATCTAGCTCACTGCAGTGTGAACAAGTGTCTCATAGTAGTGCCGAGCGAACGCACTGAGTAGCATTATAACATAACTTTCAACACACTCAAATGTGTGTAATGATAAAACAGCTCTGCGTTACCCCACACACACATGAGCGGAAGAAGCGGAAGCGCTCATCTGCGGCAGAATAAAAGCTCCACAAAAACAAGGCGTCATCGAGCTACGCCTTTCTTTTGAATATTACATATTGTGGCTTTAACAGTTAAGGGGATTTCACATGACATCGCTAGTCAATGCATTTGTAAGTTGCATCTTATTGTTTACAACCTTGTTTCAGTCCCTTTCAAAATAAAAGTCTTTGCTCCTGACTCACTCGTAAAGACCGTCTTTGCTGCCATCTAACGGTGTAACTTTCACTGAAGTCGAAATCACAATCACTAACGGACCCTTTTTTAATACCAAATATGGCATGTTATTTATATAAAATTATTTATTGAAAATTAATATTTAAATAAACAGTATTAGCCATTATAAAAGTATAAGTAGTTTGTAAACACAAGCAAACAGTTCAGTCAAAAGTACAACAGCAGCGCTACATGATTTCACTTAAATGTAAAGTTATGAAACTTAACTTTGCCCTTGGCTAAATCGATTTGCTCTGGAAAAAGTAGGCCTAACAGATTAATAAGATTGCCTGCTTGATATACCCAAAATGAATAATACCTCATGTTTAAACTATGTACATAAGAGCCAGCGGCAAGTGGACTGGCCGAGATGAAGCTGTTCTCTGCGGGTACATGAGCGATGAACGGCCGCTGACGTTTTCGCTGGTTTGCTGCTCGACCGCCATGACACTCTCTGTGAGAAATGCAAGCGGAGTGATACAAACGGTGAAGCGGTTAGCGTGCTGATACTGGGGGTGTGTGTGAGTGACAGTGTGGGCCTGCTTATGAATAAAAACCTTTACATACTGAGTGAAACATGAGTAACATGAAACCACAAAAGTATCGCCTTCTGAATCAAAGCCAGACTGAATCATAACATGTCAGAAATCCTTGTCAGATATCACATGACTCTAGACTGCGTCTGCTCATATTCATAGTCTCAGACTTTATATAATGAAAGAAGTGTGGTGGAATATACATCTGACACCAAACCCGGGGCCTTTATAACCACTAGCAGGTCTGAGGTTTCGCTTTGAAAGCGGCGTCTCCATTCAGCTGCTTTGTGATTTCACACATCTGTAATGTATCGCAAGAAATCACCCGCACAAACAGTAGAGCGTGTTATGGATCTGCACGGGTTGTTTTGTATTCTAAAAGGTGTTTTAGTTTGTTCCCCAGAGAGCCGCGTGCGTCTGTGTTCTTGTGTTAGAGAGGCAGTATTGTGGATTCTCCACACGAGCTGAATTAATCGACTCTGACAGCTTTGTGCTTCAGAACTAAATACGGTTTTTAGTACCTTCTGGCTACGGCCTTTCTTGAACTCAAAGCTTTCCGTCGGCAACACCTTCCTCCTCCGGTTCATCTCTCAATCCACATCCACTCAATTCATCAGGTTTTTCACCCATGGACTTTTTGTTTTGATTCACCGTACAGTAACTGTTGTTCCGTGACTCCAGGGCTCTTCATATCCAGGGTTTTCCATTCCTCCACCATCCACGGCAGTGTAATCCCCCCAATTAAAGCTAATTACTCGTGACGTGCTGACTGTGAATGGGCCTGAAAAAATGTCGGTTCGTCTGGAAGTCAAGAGTGTCCTAGAGGTGCCCTGTTCACAGTTCAGTTCTCAATAACACCCCAGAGACTGATTATACACGTATCTGTTTTCCACTCTTTCTTGAGGGGACAATATACACATGCACAAATTCAGCAAGGATGCATTCAGTTGATTAACAGTGACAGTAAAGACATTTATAATGTTACAAAATGTTTCTATTTCAATAAATGCTGTTCCTTTGAACTTTCTATTGAACACAGAATCCTACAAATCCATCCATCCATCCATCCATCCATCCATCCGTCTATATCTATCTATTGTTCTATCTTTCTATCTATCTGTCAGTCTATTATTCTATTTATCATTGTATCATTCTATCTATCTATCTATCCATCCATCCATCCATCCATCCATCATTCCATTTGTCTGTCTGTCTATATCTATGTATCATTCTATTATTATGTTGTTCCATCCATCCATCCATCCATCCATCCATCCATCCATCCATCCATCATCATCTGTCTATATCTATCGTTCTATCATTCTATCTAGCTGTCATTCTATCTATCTATCTATCTATCTATCCGTCCATCCATCCATCCGTCCGTCCATCCATCCATCCATCCATCCATCCATCCATCCATCCATCCATCCATCCATCCATCCATCATTCTGTCTGTCTATATCTATCTATCGTTCTATCGTTCTGTCATTCTATCATTGTATCATTCTATCTATCTATCTATCTATCTATCTATCTATCTATCTATCTATCTATCTATCTATCTATCTATCTATCTATCTATCTATCTATCTGTTTGTCCATCCATCCATCCATCCATCCATCCATCGTTCCATCTGTCTGTCTGTCTATATCTATGTATCATTCTATTATTCTGTTGTTCTATTCATCCATCCATCCATCCATCCATCGTTCTATCTGTCTGTCTGTCTATATCTATGTATCCATCCATCCATCCATCCATCCATCCATCCATCCATCCATCCATCCATCCATCCATCCATCCATCCATCCATCCATCCATCCATCCATCCATCCATCCATCCATCCATCCATCCATCCATCGACAGATAGTAGGTGTTCTGAATGGTTTTTAGTGTGTTGCCATGTGGTTTCTATGGTGTTTTGGGCAGTTGGTGGTTTCTTACTGTTCTAAGTCCACCAACAAGTCCCTGTAATATTCTTGTCCTTGGCTTGGATACGGGTTTAGAAAAGCAATACTCTCTTCATTCATGTCTGTAGTATAAATCATGCTGATGTTTATAAATTGTGGTTTAATACTTTGTGTTGAGAGTTTGTTGAATTCACTAACCCTCAGTATGGGCACTTTCCTGTAAGTAAGATGCAATCTTGTGGTGTGAAAGCTTTCCCAGCCTGGCAAACTCACATATTAGTGAGTTTCTGAGAGACAACTGTATGTCACAATCAAGCAGTGAACAACACGGCATCAGCGTGGGCTCGTTCTGTCCAAAAGAGCAAGCTCAGAGGCGCTGTGTTCCTGTCGTCTCCGGGTCAGTGGAGTTTCACCGCTCTGACACTCACTGCCAGGTGTCTGCGCTGTTACGACTGCCCTCATCGCTCATTTACAGCGGTTCAGGGGTGGCAGGCGTGAGGGAAGATGCTTTTGCTGTGGAATATCTCCCACATTAGAGTTAAATGGATTAACAGTGGTTATTCCTCACAGGGAAAGGTCACTCTTACAGTGTTTACTCATTCTCTCAATACACGTATTGATGTCAGAGGATTCAATGCTTTTGACAGACACGATTTCCAAGTGATTTGATTGTATTTTTAGACACTATATTTTTATGTATATAGTCTCATTAAAATTATTACCAGAAATGAAATTATATTATATTATATTATGATGGATGGATGCATGGATAGATAGATAGATAGATAGATAGATAGATAGATAGATAGATAGATAGATAGATAGATAGATAGATAGATAGATAGATAGATAGATAGATAGATAGATAGATAGAAAGAATGATACAATGATAGATAGAACAACAGAAAGATAGAATGATAGAACAATACATTGATACAGACGGATGGATGATAGATGGATGGATGGATGGATGGAATGATAGATAGATAGAATGATACAATGATAGATAAAACGACAGAAAGATAGAACGATAGAACAATACATTGATACAGACGGATAGATAGATAGATAGATAGATACATAGATAGATAGATAGATAGATAGATAGATAGATAGATAGATAGATAGATAGATAGATAGATAGATAGATAGATAGATAGATAGATAGATAGATAGATAGAATGATACAATGATAGATAGAACGACAGAAATATAGAATGATAGAACAATACATTGATACAGACAGATAGATAGATAGATAGATAGATAGATAGATAGATAGATAGAACGACAGAAAGATAGAACGATAGAACGATAGAACAATACATTGATACAGACGGATGGATAGATAGATGGATGGATGGATGGATGGATGGATGGAATGATAGATAGATAGATACATAGAACGACAGAAAGATAGAACGATAGAACAATACATTGATATGGATGGATGGATGGATGGATGGATGGATAGATAGATAGAATGATAGATAGAATGATAGATAGAACGATAGAACAATACATTGATACAGACGGATAGATAGATAGATAGATAGATAGATAGATAGATAGATAGATAGATAGATAGATAGATAGATAGATAGATAGAATGATACAATGATAGATAGAACGACAGAAAGATAGAACGATAGAACAATACATTGATACGGATGGATGGATGGATGGATGGATGGATGGAATGATGGATGGATGGAATGATAGGTAGATAGATAGAACGACAGAAAGATAGAACGATAGAACAATACATTGATACAGACGGATGGATGGATGGATGGATGGATAGATAGATAGATAGAACGACAGAAAGATAGAACGATAGAACGATAGAACAATACATTGATACAGACGGATAGATAGATAGATAGATAGATAGATAGATAGAATGATACAATGATAGATAGAATGACAGAAAGATAGAACGATAGAACAATACATTGATACAGACGGATGGATGGATGGATGGATAGATAAAGTTTTGAGAGTGTGAGTAAATAATCAAACAAATTAATGTAATTCATTAAGGACTATCATTAAAAACAATTGTTGTTCTGGCTCCCCGTCCTTCAGAAACACTTTATTGAATGAGGTTAAAAACAAACACTGAGAGGTTTTGTACAACATCACTGGAATCACATTTCCATTGAGAGACTGGATGACTTTGGGAGTTTTATCTGGTCTCGTTTTTCATTGTTAAAACATCCGACATGAGCAGTCTGAAACTGAGCAGCTGTTTCACACTCGACGTGTCTTTTACTCCCTGTAATATTGTCCTTGCTCGCTCTGGTTCACTTGGTTTCTTGCTAATGGTCTTGGGTGTTAAAGAGGTTTATTGTGTTAACAGCCCATCATCACTTCATCAAACTCTCAAACAAAAGTGACGGATCATTATCTAAAGTGCAGAACACTGCAGATCACTATTAATTATTAAAGGCATGTATCATAATTAACAGATACGTATGGAGGAGAGCGGCGGTATGAACACAATCCGTCGGTTTCTGCCATCATCATCAGGTGTTTGCACCCTTATCGCTTCTGTTTGAAGTTTAGAAATGAACCCGGTTAATTACTAAATTAGCAGGACATGCTCTCGAACCCCTCAGGCTACGCTGGTAAATGTCACCCAAATGCCATTGCGATCTGAATTTCTGTCTTATTTAGGGGAAACGTTCTTGGGTCGTGTTCATTTTCTCCCTCTCTTCCTATTTCTCTCTTCAGCTGCCTCCCATTTCACACTATTCTACACATTTTGTAGTATAAATAGTTCTGGGAGCGTTAATGTGCGGTTCATGCTGAGAAATACAAGCTATGCAAACTCGGATGATGTATTTGTTCAGCTGTAAAAGTGAAGTGTGAAGTAGGTCGGTTTATGCACTAAACGGCCATAGTAGTGGAGTGAGAATGTGCTAAAGCTAGTGTCAACACTTGTGTCTGAACTTTGCTCTGCGGTTACTATGAATAGCCAACACAATCTCATGGCAATTCGCAACTGCTTTATGTTTTTGGCGAATTTATGGATAGTTCATATGAATCTGTACAGTCTCATTGAATCGTACAAATTCATATGAAATCGCCGTCTTGTAAAAGGTCAGGTTGGAATAGCATATTATTTGCAGTATATTTTAGTGCATGCACGCAATACCTGTAATGCAGAGTGTGGAATGAGCAGGCAGGGAAACAAATCTAAGTGCAGGAACATTTAATGAGAAAACTAGAAAAGAAACAAGGAACTTATAATACCACATCCATACATACGTACAACGGCTGATAAAACACGAGTGGAACACAAGCACAATAAATACACAGGGAAGACTAGCTAATAAACAAGGTAACAAGGGGGCGTGACAGATAGGAAACACCTGGAGAACTAAATCAGCATGAAAAACTACAAAGAACTACAAAGCAAAACACACAACAGGAAATAACGTGACAGAGCCCCCCCTCCCTTAAGAGCGGCTTCCAGACGCTCAAAGAAAACTATACAGAAGTCCAGATGGAAGGTGGAACGGAGGCAGAACAGAGGGAGGAATGGAGGGCCAGGACCGTGGAGCGGAAGAGGGCCTGGAGACTGGAATGGAGCAGGCAAGGCAAGTGGCCAGGGCGGAACAAGCTGGTCGGGCGGCCAGGGTGGCGCAGGCAGAGCCGTCACTTTGACTCTGGTCAGGGGCTGGAGCCATCACTGGACTTTGGTCAGGGGCTGGAGCCGTCACTTTGACTCTGGTCAGGGGCTGGAGCCGTCACTGGACTCTGGTCAGGGCCTGGAGCCGTCACTGGACTCTGGTCAGGGGCTGGAGCCATCACTGGACTCTGGTCAGGGGCTGGAGCCATCACTGGACTCTGGTCAGGGGCTGGAGCCGTCACTGGACTCTGGTCAGGGGCTGGAGCCGTCACTGGACTCTGGTCAGGGGCTAGAGCCATCACTGGACTCTGGTCAGGGGCTGGAGCCATCACTGGACACTGGTCAGGGGCTGAAAACCTCCACGGCAGATCTGGAAAGACTGGCAAAACTATAACAGAAGGAACAGGCAGGTTAGTATTGGCTCCTAAGGCCAAAGAGAGACAGGCAGGGAATTCAAATCTGCCTCCTTGGTCACGACAGGGCTGGCAGAAAGTTCAGGAGAGATAGTCCTTTCTAAACTGACAAGGAGTTCATAAGCGATCTCTGTGGTTGCAGCTCGACATACACTAAAGTCAGGGAACACAGAGGGTTCAAAATCAGCTTCAGTAGCCAAAACGGAGCCATCAGGGGACACAGAGAATTCAGAAATGGCCTCCATGGCCTCAACAGAGCTGTCAGGGAACACAGAGAGTTCAGAAACGGTGTCCACGAATGAAACTGAGGCAACTGGGAGCTCAGCGGATTCAAAAACAGTGTTAGCAGAGAAAACCGAGGCATCAGAGAAAACGGAGAGTTCAGCAACAACATCCGTGGTCATAACAGAGGCATCAGAGATCACATGAGTTTCAAAAATAGTGCTCGCAGTAGAAAAAGAAACATCTGGAGACAAAGAGAGTTTTCAGAAAAACCTGCCGCTGCTGCCTTGGGGGAAATAGATGACGTGTGGCCATTACAGAGAGACCAATAATCAAACAGTCTACCTCAGAGTCAAGCGGCGCTGCAACCGAGGAACTAGCGAGCACCGAGACTGGTGTGCTTGGCATACTTCAAAGGTTTCTAATTTTGTTTTGGAGGTCTTCTACAATAGCATCCAAGGTAAAAAAAAAAACCCAAACAAAACACACACTAATATACATCGCCACATCACCTCTTTTCTCACAGTGTCTGAAACGCTTTGATTCTGTCTCTATAAACCCCGCCTTTCCGAGAGCCTACTCTGCTCTGATTGGTCAGATGGCCCAGTCTGTTGTGATTGGTCGACTCTGCTCTGATTGGTCAGATGGCCCATTCTGTTGTGATTGGTCGACTCTGCTGCCAGTTTGTTGTGATTGGTCGATCGTTTACAGTGCATGTAAAAAACCAAATGCTCATTATCATATCTGAATTCTAGCTCCGGATCTTTCTCAGGACTTGATACACAGTTATATGAACAGTAACAATGGCGTCCGTTTTACCGCATCAATATCATCCTCTGGATGCAAAGTGGATTTGCTTTGGCAGCAGGAAACAGCGTCTTCTCAACATGCACAACATGAACAAAACTCTTTCAGTCTCAGCTACAACTACAGTGTTTGAGGGTCACAGTAGATGTTGTTCGCGGGCAGCCAATGAAGGCTGGCATTATGCAGATTTGTTAGAAACCTACATAGGTTCAAGCAGGAAGTAAGACCGGAATTACTGACGACTCGTTTTAGGCAGTTCAGAATCTATTCTTTCTTTTGGGAGACAATAACTCCATTTATCAGCACTTTGATCTTTGAAACTTTGACGCAGACCTTTTATATTTACAAACAGCTTTATTACACACTACATGAAAGGTCATATCTGAAAAAGCATAATAGAGGCACTTTAAGCTTTTAAAGTTTGAAATGCTTGTTGCATACTATTTTTGTAATAATAGACAGTATGCAGAAAGTATAATGCAAGTATTCCATTTGGAACACAATTTACAGTTCTTTGTTGTAATTTCCCATCATTTGTGTAAATTCTTTGTTTTTGTCTTGATCACACACACCTTCAGCATGTGTTGTTTTTTAGCGCCGAGCCTCATGCAGCTCTTTAGTGGGTGTCCTGCTGCTGCGTTACTTTAAAGAAAAAACAAAACAACCTTAAGTCATTTTGGTGAGAATTTATTTTGCCACTTTAGTTGCAACTAACAAGTGGAATGGGGGTTGTTATTTTCATAAAAATAATGCAGCTTAAAACAGCCATTAGCATTGCAAAAAAAGTCCAAGTAGTCGATCTCCTGAGCGAGGAAGGACATTTATTACGAATGGTGACATTTGGAGGTCTTGAACTCTAACGCAGCGAAGCCAGACACGCATTTCAGTCCCTGAACATTTGACTGAGTAACACTTTGCACTGTTCGAGAGAGAAAAGATCTCACATATCGAATTAAATGGATGAAATTCTGCACAAAGCCTGGAGTTGAACTAAGATCTGTGTGTTTTCTTTTAATGAGAAGTCACAGGTTTCGTTCAGAATAGAATAACAGTGTATACTGTAAAAAAAGTTGCTGCCTTAATTTAAGTACAATCAACTTGGATGTTTAAGTCATTTCAACTTAAATTACATTAAACTGACTTAAATTAAATTAAAGAAAGTTGAATCTTGTATAAATTGCTTAACTTATTTTGATGAGCAATGTAAAAACATATGTTGTTCTAACTTATTGATCATATAATGATCAATAAGTTATGACAAATGTTTTTACATTGCTCATCAAAATAAGTTAAGCAATTTTCAACTTAAGTTATACAAGATTCAACTAATTACAACTAATTACTATGTAATTTTAATGTAATTTAAGTTTAAATGACTTAAACATCCAAGTTGATTGTACTTAAAAATTTACATAACTTTTTAATACAGTGTATAAATAAAAATGATTAATTATTATACAATTAAAATGAAAACCGTAAATAAAAGCTAATTCAAAATATTAATAAATACTATAATGGTATAAAATAATATTTAATGCACCTGACTATAGTGCAGTGCAGCTTTATTCCAATGAAGATCGACCTCACTCTCCGGGGCTCCCTGTAAACATAAATAGTTAATACTTGACCAAAGCATTTTTGTCTATAACATTTATTATTCATTTAAGCTTCAAAGCAGCCGCAGAAGGTCACCCTGTGTTTCATTTTCCTGAGCAGCTGTGTCATGGGAGTAGATTATTGACAGCCATGAGGTGTAAGAACTCACTGGGTACTTGAGTGTTTGACATGACAGATTAAGGCCCTGATAAACTCATGCCGAAGGTCTGTTTCCTTCTTCGCTTAGAGGTGAAAAGAAGTTTGAAATACGTGATCAGCTATATACTGCTCATCCCAATGTCGTCCATGCTGCTGAGAGCGACGGTTAGATGAGTATGTAAATATGTGCTGCGGTGCTTTCCTTTCAATAACAAAATAAACACAACAAAAATGACAGCGGTGAGAAAACAGCAGTTAAGAAAGCATAGCGTGAGTTTTTTTGTGGATGTTTGCACCAGCTCTGCAATTCGACACTCCAGTAAAGTCATGTCACGTTTATTTATATAGCACTTTATATAGATTGTTTAAAAGCAAAGAGCTTTACATTATTAAACATGAAAAAAATAATAAAACAGTGTCAGTGTCTCTTTAAATTAGAATTACATCTTCAATTTCTACTGTAACACGGCTCTCCAGTGTGTTCATGTTTTTACTTGCGGAAGTCTGACCGTGAAAGAAGGCGGAGCTTCAGAGCCACACCTACCTATTACGTAATCGCCATGGACCAATGGTAATTACCAAAGTTAATTGAAATGAACAATTCATTCCCACAAATTATTAATACGCCAGCATGTTTTACTAATTCGTTCCCTCATTTTAGGTAAATCATGCACACAATATTATAATTCTTTCCCTCGTTTTACTAAATAGTGCGCACAATATAATAATTTGTTCCCTCGTTTTACTAAATCGTGCGCACAATATAATAATTCGTTCCCTCGTTTTACTAAATCGTGCGCACAATATAATTTGTTCCCTCGTTTTACTAAATCGTGCGCACAATATAATAATTAGTTCCCTCGTTTTACTACATCGTGCGCACAATATAATAATTCGTTCCCTCTTTTTACTAAATTCTGCGCACAATATAATAATTTGTTCCCCCGTTTTACTAAATCGTGCGCACAATATAATAATTCGTTCCCTCGTTTTACTAAATCGTGCGCACAATATAATAATTCGTTCCCTCGTTTTACTAAATTCTGCGCACAATATAATAATTTGTTCCCTCGTTTTACTAAATCGTGCGCACAATATAATAATTCGTTCCCTCTTTTTACTAAATTCTGCGCACAATATAATAATTTGTTCCCTCGTTTTACTAAATCGTGCGTACAATATAATAATTCGTTCCCTCGTTTTACTAAATTCTGCGCACAATATAATAATTAGTTCCCTCGTTTTACTAAATCGTGCGCACAATATAATAATTCGTTCCCTCGTTTTACTACATCGTGCTCACAATATAATAATTCGTTCCCTCGTTTTACTAAATCGTGCGCACAATATAATAATTCGTTCCCTCTTTTTACTAAATTCTGCGCACAATATAATAATTCGTTCCCTCTTTTTACTAAATCGTGCACACAATATAATAATTCGTTCCCTCGTTTTACTAAATCGTGCACACAATATAATAATTCGTTCCCTCGTTTTACTAAATCGTGCACACAATATAATAATTCGTTCCCTCGTTTTACTAAATTCTGCGCACAATATAATAATTCGTTCCCTCGTTTTAATAAATCGTGCACACAATATAATAATTTGTTCCCTTATTTTACTATATTCTGCGCACAAAATAATTCGTTCCCTCGTTTTTCTAAATTCTGCGCACAATATAATAATTCGTTCCCTCGTTTTACTAAATCGTGCACACAATATAATAATTCGTTCCCTCGTTTTACTAAATTCTGCGCACAATATAATAATTCGTTTCCTCGTTTTACTAAATCGTGCACACAATATAATAATTTGTTCCCTTATTTTACTAAATTCTGTGCACAATATAATAATTTGTTCCCTCATTTTACTAAATTGCGCGCACAATATAATAATTTGTGTCATTGCATGGCTCCATAGTTTCAAACTCTCATAACAAACTCAAACCGAACTTCGTTATGGCCTGATTTTGTTCTAAATTACGTCACACCAGTTCGTTCTTCGATTTCCCCTGAAGTATATCAGGGCCTGAAGCACTAACAGCAGTGTTAGATGTCATATGCCAACTCAATCCTGTACTTTTTTCTACTTTTATTTGTATTGTTTATCTCATATTAATGGAGGAAATTCATGCAGTTATCACACAGCAAAGCTATTAAAGTGGGAAGATAATTAAAACCGTTTCCTTCACATTTTAATCTCAAATCTTGATGCTGACAAAAGTGGATATATGTCAGCTACCCTTATATTGATGTCAGCTACTTGACTTAACTCGGCACAGGGGCGTCACTAGGGCCATTTTTGGAGGACTTTTTTTTATAAATTATGATATCTGCACATGTGTAGTTCTTTGTCATGAATGCAGTTTACATCATATGATGCTGGAGCAATTCATGACGGTTTCCCATCTACTGTCAAATCTGGGCTTATTTATTTATTTATTTTATGAAACTCCTTTCATCTGAATGGCATGAGACTTTTCCTACTCTTGCTATACTTCATACTAAAATTTGTTATAATATTCATTTGATAATAAACCCAAAAGCAAAACACATGAAAAGAACTATAAATGGCAAATGAGCTATGGTCCTCTGCAGCCATCTACTGGTTATAGTGGTAATTTCATACCATTTCAGGTTAAAAGTGTTTGTTTTCCACCAGGTGAGAAATGTAGATCTTCTTTAAAGTTAATTTTACTGCACAAAGGTAATGTTTAAAACATTACATGTGTGTTTAAAAAATGTTTTACCCACATATTGGCAGTCTAGACAATTACAGTAATATAAAGTTCGTCTAGATTCTTAATGAATATGAATGAATATTAGCTGGTTATTTTTAATTGATCAGAAATTAATTCAATATTCAGGGATTGACTTGATAGGTAGTGTAGAACCTACTGTTTTGTTCATGCCTACCCTAGTATACAAACAATATATATTTTCTTTTAAATCATACCCTCATTTGGGGCTGAGCCCCCCAATACTGAAATCCTAGTATCGCCACTGACTCGGCATTTATGTCATGTAATGTCAAGAATATTCACAAAATTTAATTTCCAATCATCTCTTTTTCTAATAAAATCTGGTTATGGTGAGATATTCTAAAATTCACAATTAGTCTCATTCACTTCCACTGTAAGTGCCTCACCGTAACCACTATTATTTTGTGTGTGTGTTAAATATTATGCCTCAAATGCTGTTGATTGAGCTTAACTTATATTGAATTTTCACTTGAAAATTCCTTTAAATTGCATGTCACTCATCCCAGTCACTCGGCACATCATCAAAGCTCAGGTCTACTTGTTGCTTATGAAAAATGAAGTCTTTGTGCTGGCAGGGATCGCTTTTTGATGGCCTAATTTTATTCGGCTCAGTGCCCAGTGGAGCGTGTTCACGGACCACCATCAGCTCCCTGTCACTGGCACGTGGCGTCAGATGGAGTCAGAGAGCTGTAACGTGTTGAGTTCCCGATGTTGTTTCTCCGAAGCCAGTCGAGCTCTGGGAGGTGTGGTGTTCACATGTAAAGCAGCATGCCTGCGGCTAGGCTTTCATAACCCAGCCTTGTGCGTTCGCCTTTCAGATATGAATGCGTCTGCCGCAGCGCTGCAACAAAAAGATCAGGTTACAATCAGAGATGATATGAGAGCAGTTAGGTGCCACCTCGGCGTGCTGCCGATTGTGATTTTAATGAAAAATAATCAGTGTGATGTGCCAAACATCTGCGCGTGAGTGGAGCCGCTCTGGCGGAAATGAAGTCAACTTGATATTATCGCAGTATTTATGAGAAACTTACATAATGGTGCAGACTTGATCTTCTCCAAGTGGTTTGCTTAGAATATTGCATGTTTGCTCGGGTTGGAGTTGGAGTGTTATTGTTGAGAGTGAGCTGGCGTCCATGAACCTCTCTTCTTCTTCTGGCTGTTCTTAGAGCCGGCGTAAAGGATTGATGTGAAGAGACTTTCAAAACCTCTTTGAAAACCTTCATAATGCACTTCTGATTCCGAGTCCTGTCGAAGGCTTCCTCTGATTCTGGCAATATGTTGGCTGTCTGCTAGCTTTAGTAGAAAACTACAAATTCTAAAGAAAAATAGGTAACACGATTTATTTCGATGGTCCACTTTTTTTCGATTTTCTACTAACTATAAGTAACTTTGCAACTACATGTCAACTTATTCTACTACTATAACCTAAACCCTAACAGTCTAGTAATACTCTAATGAGAGTTAGTTGATCAATGATGGAAACTTCATCAAATAGAGGGTATGCACTGACGTCACTTTCCCGCCGGAACACGCCCCCTCAGCCGGACTGAGTGGCAGAAGAGCTGCTGCATGACTGGATTTAATAGGGGAAACTGCGAAAACACGAGTAAAACAAATGATTATCAGTTTAAACTAAAGTTTGGACTTGATATAGTGTTCCTTACAACTTACCAAAGATCCAATGACCTATGGATATTGACATGCAGCTAGGAATCGTGTTTCCTGACATTTATATGAGCCTGATTTCAACGTCGGGGAAATACATAAAGCAAATTTGCCTGTGAACGCTTTATATAAATAAAATATAGATAGGTCTAAATCCGGGGTGATCACTTATATCAATGTGTATATATATACACTCACCTAAAGGATTATTAGGAACACCTGTTCAATTTCTCATTAATGCAATTATCTAATCAACCAATCACATGGCAGTTGCTTCAATGCATTTAGGGGTGTGGTCCTGGTCAAGACAATCTCCTGAACTCCAAACTGAATGTCAGAATGGGAAAGAAAGGTGATTTAAGCAATTTTGAGCGTGGCATGGTTGTTGGTGCCAGACGGGCCGGTCTGAGTATTTCACAATCTGCTCAGTTACTGGGATTTTCACGCACAACCATTTCTAGAGTTTACAAAGAATGGTGTGAAAGGGAAAAACATCCAGTATGCGGCAGTCCTGTGGGCGAAAATGCCTTGTTGATGCTAGAGGTCAGAGGAGAATGGGCCGACTGATTCAAGCTGATAGAAGAGCAACTTTGACTGAAATAACCACTCGTTACAACCGAGGTATGCAGCAAAGCATTTGTGAAGCCACAACACGCACAACCTTGAGGCGGATGGGCTACAACAGCAGAAGACCCCACCGGGTACCACTCATCTCCACTACAAATAGGAAAAAGAGGCTACAATTTGCACGAGCTCACCAAAATTGGACAGTTGAAGACTGGAAAAATGTTGCCTGGTCTGATGAGTCTCGATTTCTGTTGAGACATTCAGATGGTAGAGTCAGAATTTGGCGTAAACAGAATGAGAACATGGATCCATCATGCCTTGTTACCACTGTGCAGGCTGGTGGTGGTGGTGTAATGGTGTGGGGGATGTTTTCTTGGCACACTTTAGGCCCCTTAGTGCCAATTGGGCATCGTTTAAATGCCACGGCCTACCTAAGCATTGTTTCTGACCATGTCCATCCCTTTATGACCACCATGTACCCATCCTCTGATGGCTACTTCCAGCAGGATAATGCACCATGTCACAAAGCTTGAATCATTTCAAATTGGTTTCTTGAACATGACAATGAGTTCACTGTACTAAAATGGCCCCCACAGTCACCAGATCTCAACCCAATAGAGCATCTTTGGGATGTGGTGGAACGGGAGCTTCGTGCCCTGGATGTGCATCCCACAAATCTCCATCAACTGCAAGATGCTATCCTATCAATATGGGCCAACATTTCTAAAGAATGCTTTCAGCACCTTGTTGAATCAGTGCCACGTAGAATTAAGGCAGTTCTGAAGGTGAAAGGGGGTCAAACACAGTATTAGTATGGTGTTCCTAATAATCCTTTAGGTGAGTGTATATATATATATATATATATATATCTCATCCAGCCCTAAAACTTGTATAGTTTTTGTCAGTGTTTATTTAAAAACATCCAATCATGCAGAATATTAGATGGTAAATATTTAATTGATGAATTGTCAGTACAATATATAACAATACAATATAAAGGGTATGATTTTACCACAAAATTTAACACATTGACACAAAATGATTTCTGTGAATTGGAGCGATCCTCTTTTCTGTAGCTTTCAGCATTCTGTAAAAATATTCCTCAGATTTCTTCTCAAATCTATTTGTACAGTCAATCTCAAAGCTCTTTCCCGTGTTAGATGCGATTTGTGTGTTTTTCGTGGCATTCACGCTGTAAACCAATGCTGCCTCTCAGTCTTTTTGCCACTCAGCGGGCGTAAGCGCAGTCACTCCAGCCGACGGTGACGTCACGTGCATATCCTCTATATGAGTCAAATTCTGCTGTAAGGAAGCTCTAAAAAGGACAATAGTGTAATTATTCAGCTCAAGTCTGCTTTGTGTTAAGAAAAATCTGAAAAGATTAATTTTTTTAGGAAGTGTCTATTCACACTATGTGCAAATAGCCCGCCTTGTTGGCAGAGGCTATTTACACTAACTCCGCCCACTGACGTCTGGTTGGGCCAGACAAAATTACCCTCAATTGTTAACAGTTGCAATAGTGTAGGGGTAAGGTGTGTGGCAGAAAGTTTTGATGCAAATCGACCAGAGTTCGAATCTGCCTTTTGGCGAACTCACTCTACTCCCTTTCTCCATCATAAATCAGATCGGAAAAGCATTTATTTTCAATTGAAATGAAGAAAATATTTGAAAAGTGGAAATAGTGTTAGTGTGTTTAATAATAAAGTGTTTAGGGTTAGGTATAAGGAGGGCTTTATTGTCCCAATAAGGCGGCATCCATTTAACAATTTTAATTAATATTATAATTTACACTCTTATTATTACATACTGTTTAATGTACAACAACACTGAGGTGCAAATAGTATCTGCTACTACTTATAAGTATAAATAGCATCTAACTACTATTTACACTTATTGCAATGAAAATACTGCTATTTTTACATAGTGTAAATAGCATATAGCTAAGAAAATGCTGCTACTTGCACTTAGTGTAAATAGTGCCTATTGCTATTTAAATGTATGCTGTGTTCGAAATTGCCCCCTATACCCTCATTTACTATTCCCTACATTACTTCACTTATATAGTCCACTTGAAGGAGTGAATAATAACGAGCGAGCGAATTCGGACACTGAGTGCGCCGCTTTTGCATAATTTGTGCTTGCTGTTTTATAATAATTTGAAACGAAGCAAACTGGCAGCTATAAACTAGCATGTATAAACCATTAAACAATTTAATAATCAATTAAAAAGGAATTTATACCTGTATGATATTACGCTGTAGCCACATTGGACCAGCGGTTTGGAAAATGGATGGATGGATGATTCAGCTACGGCACCATCTTCTGGCGAGACTTGGGGATTCATTCGGCATGACTCTCACAGTGCATTATGGGTATTCTCTTGCAGTTGAGCATACATCAGTTGTACATTCCTTATTGCGATGCATTGTGGGATTGAATGAATGCACTAGATAACGTCCACTATGGTTTCGGACACCACTACAAATGGCTGTTGCCTCAAATAGTGCCCTATTTAAGGGTATAGGGGGCGATTTCGGATGCAGCCTTAGTGTAAATAGCAGCTGTCGCTAAAAAATATGCTGTTTTCACTTAGTAAATAGCCGCTGCCTTTCTTTAAATAGGACCAGTCATAATTTTCCACTTTCCATTTCTGCCTTAGAGCAAAATATTAAAGTTAATTGTGAGATAAAGTTTAAAATAAGAATGAAAGTCACATTCTGACATTGAAAGTCATAATCATGAGATTGAATTACATTAATTCATTCATTCATTCATGTGGAAACATGCACTATTTACTATACATCCTGTTAATATCCCATCATGCTCATCTCGAAGGCAACCCTGACACACCCTACCATTTTCATAGATGCCATATGCATTTGAGTTAATTACAATTTTTCCTTAGTGCTTTGATTTATAAAATCCATTCCACTGCTAATGTAGCATGTTAAGTATAATTTTCTATATTCCGCTGAAAGTGGCACCACTGCGGACACTCAATGCAAATCAGACACCCCCTGATAACTTAAAAATTAAATCAGGCTTGTGCTCTGTGCAATGCACCGCTGCTGAACTCCAGTATGTTACTTAATCTTTTCAATTACCACCGCTAGAGTGAATCTCTTAAGGCTTTTTTTCCTACAGGAGATAAGAGAGGTTGAATTCATTCTCGTGTTGAATGAGAGACTACAATAAGGAATGTCATAGTGTCATTAAATATAACAACAATATAACAATCACTCTTAGTTTTATAGCTAATTTGTGGTGTGTATGACTCGCAACATTCACCTGTGGTCACTTGGGCCTAGATCACAACAGACTGAGCCATCTGACCAATCAGAGCAGAGTAGATCAATCACAACAGACTGGGCCATCTGACCAATCAGAGCAGAGTAGACCAGTAACAACAGACTGGGTCATCTGACCAATCAGAGCAGAGTAGACCAATCACAACAGACTGGACCATCTGACCAATCAGAGCAGAGTAGACCAATCACAAGAGACTGGGCCATCTGACCAATCAGAGCAGAGTAGACCAATAACAACAGACTGGACCATCTGACCAATCAGAGCAGAGTAGACCAATCACAACAGACTGAGCCATCTGACCAATCAGAGCAGAGTAGATCAATCACAACAGACTGGGCCATCTGACCAATCAGAGCAGAGTAGACCAATCACAACAGACTGGGTCATCTGACCAATCAGAGCAGAGTAGACCAATCACAACAGACTGGGCCATCTGACCAATCAGAGCAGAGTAGACTAATAACAACAGACTGGGCCATCTGACCAATCAGAGCAGAGTAGACCAATCACAACAGACGGGCCATCTGACCAATCAGAGAAGAGTAGGCCAATCACAACAGGCTAGACCATCTGACCAATCAGAGCAGAGTAGACCAATCACAACAGACGGGCCATCTGACCAATCAGAGAAGAGTAGGCCAATCACAACAGGCTAGACCATCTGACCAATCAGAGCACAATGTATATTATGAGAAAATACATTTTTTTTTTTTTTTTTTTTTTTACTTTTGATGTGTGTAAACCTATTGTAGGAGACCTCCAAAACAAAACTAACCCTTAAAATAGCATAATAGGGGCATTTTAAAAGTTCTTGAGTTTTTATTTATTGTGCAATGAAGTTATGCTGCCTTTGCAATGTGAAATGGCTATATAAGACATTAAATAGAGTGAAAATCAGCATTTTATAGGCAATAGAGTGATAATATCCGTGTGTGTAATATAGTGGACAATTGTCTATAGTGGGATGTGAAGGGCCAGTGTAGTGTGATAATATATATGATTTATCAGCCACATAAGTTTAGTGATTTGTACAGTGTGACTTCGCTCTGTGGGCAACGAGCAGGCGTGTACTAGCACAGGCCGCCCACTCAAGTTCAGCTTGCTGCCAAAGGAATAATATAAAGACAGGAAGGTGGATGATTCTGTGGCATATGTGTTCACGTGGATGCTTAGCTGCCTTTTAAAATGACACTTGGCAGAGATGGGTGGGAGAGATTCTTTTCTTAAAGAGTGAAGGGTGAACAAGAGGATTTCTTTAGGCTGATGGAGTGGAAAGTAGAAAAAACGACCCAGATGTCTTGGGGGATAAATGGAGATTACCAATGTGCTTTTGAGAAGCTCTGAGCCGCTCAACCCACTATTGGGAGAGATACCAGGAAGAACATGTAAATGAAAAGGTTTTATATAGAACTTTAGGATTCTTGACTCAATTTTAAAGAAACTTTTATGCCATAAAAGGTTCTATTTAAGGAGAATTCTATTTATTTATTTATTTTTTTCTAGAGAAAGTATGTTTATGAGCTGTTTAATTCATACAATTTTATTAAAACTAAAAATGAATTTAAATAAATAAATTAATTAAAACTATAAATTCATAAAATGGTGCCTTGATGGGAACCCCTAAAAGATTCTATATATGAAGCCCCTGATAGATCCCTTTCTTTTAAGGGTATATAATAAAGTAATTTTATACTCTGAGCTGATTTGAAGTGAAGCTCTGTATTTATTTATTTATTTATTTATTTATTTATTTATTTATTTATTTATTTATTTATTTATTTATTTATTTATTTATTTATTTATTTATTTAAAGATGATCTTAGACACCGTAAACAGCAAAAAAGATCTGGGGGTCAGCTTGACTTTTATTAGGCAGAAACTAGCAGATCAGGAAATGCTCTTTGCATGTCAATCATTTTGCATTTTCAAGTTTGCTGACATTAGTTTGGTTGATGAGTTTTTGAGAGAGGGTGTGTGGTTGTAGTTACCAAAATTGCTCACTTTTAAATGGAAGGATTGTTCAGAAAAGATTATTAGAGACAATGAAAATACTATTTTGATTTAAAAATGTTTTGAATATTATATTATAATATATATTAATACAATTATACTATATTATTTTGAGTAATCAAGTACTCTCTGTCCTCTAAATGAGGTGTTTTTAAATTTGCTACTGCTTTGTATATGTGTTTCACAACAGACTGGGCCATCTGACCAATCAGAGCAGAGTAGACCAATCACAACAGACTGGGCCGTCTGACCAATCAGAGCAGAGTAGACCAATCACAACAGACTGGGCCATCTGACCAATCAGTGCAGAGTAGACCAATCACAACAGACTGAGCCATCTGACCAATCAGAGCAGAGTAGACCAATCACAACAGACTGGGCCGTCTGACCAATCAGAGAAGAGTAGACCAATCACAACAGACTGGGCCATCTGACCAATCAGAGCAGTGTAGACAAATCACAACAGACTGGGCCGTCTGACCAATCAGAGCAGAGTAGACCAATCACAACAGACTGGGCTGTCTGACCAATCAGAGCAGAGTAGACCAATCACAACAGACTGGGCCGTCTGACCAATCAGAGCAGAGTAGACCAATCACAACAGACTGGGCTGTCTGACCAATCAGAGCAGAGTAGACCAATCACAACAGACTGGGTCATCTGACCATTCAGAGCAGAGTAGACCAATCACAACAGACTGGGCCATCTGACCAATCAGAGCAGAGTAGACCAATCACAACAGACTGGGCCGTCTGACCAATCAGAGCAGAGTAGACCAATCACAACAGACTGAGCCATCTGACCAATCAGAGCAGAGTAGACCAATCACAACAGACTATAATTGTATTTGCTTTGTGCAAAATTTATTTCTGACTAATTTAAAATGCAAGTTTTCCCTCTACTTGAGGGTTTAGATTAATATATAAAACTCCATACAGTATATTACCTTGAATTTTTGAGTAATGAAAAAACATGAACGTTAAATAAAATTCAGTTTTTGACTGTGCAGTCATGTTTATTTTAGTTTGCAACAGTTTACTTCAGGCGTCTGTTGCTTTTGCTTGTCATTGATGTTGTGTGAATTCCTGCACAAGTGAGAAGTCTGATTTCAGGTGGTATTTTATTGCACTTTTCTAAGTAGGAAGTTTCCGTGTTAAATAAAAAGGAAAGAAATTAGCAAAGTGTCAACAAAGAGACCATAAAAGGGATCTTTTCTATAAGCGTTCTGGATCAATATTCAATAGGCTTTGAATATATTTAAGTATTTTATCAATATTATTTAAATGAGCAGTGGTGTGCATGTGTGCCGCTATCACTTATTACTGAAGTTGAGTCAAGGCTGAAGGTAAATGATGCTCTTCAACCCAGTGACCCTGCGCTCTCCGCCTTTAGTGCTAATCAACCCTTCAACACCGGAGCGTCGGGCTGCATAGCAATTCAACTGGTGCATTAGCGCTCGCGCTCTTCCTCTCATTTTCAGTCAACAATATGATGGAGGCATGCCAGGCACATTGGTATTCAGAGTGAGCCATCAAACTCTTCAGCAGCTCTGACTCAGTCACCAGATCCTCCCGCCATCAAAATGACTCCTGATGTTTGTCAAATCTGCCCTTATTGCGGCAACCAGCAAGAAATTAGCATTGAGGCTAACGCCGAGGGAGCGCTCTGAAAGTAATGGAAGCGCAGGGATGATCAAAGACTCATGGTTTTAATTGGAACAGCTGTTGTGGTGTTGGAGAGTTTGCTGACATCACTTACGTTGCAACTGGGGATTATGATGCGTCACGTGATGCGTTTGAACCGCTGGCTGCTGATAATAGTTATAAGTGATGCCGCTTAGGGTGGGGGGGGGGTGTCAGAGCTTTAAAGGGAAAGCTGCTAAAAATTAAAAAAAATGATACGCTTCCCATGAGGCCACTAATGATACACGTGCGTTTGACTGAGAGAAATGTAGGGCTGGTTAGTGTGTGTTCAAAGCAAGTGGGCAAACACACCTTTATTACTATGAATATGTCAAGCTAATGTTATTATATCTTTAAAAAAAAATAGCCTATTTACTATTTATCCACAGCAAAGTTGTTAAATATGACACATTTTAAACAATGAGCACAAGGAATAATCACATTTAATATTAAGCATACTTGTGCATGCACACACATAAAGTTGCAAGAAAAAGTATATAAAAATGTGAATAATTTTAACAAAATAAGAGAGATCATACAAAATGCATGTTATTTTTTATTTAGTACTGTCCTGAATAAGATATTTTACATAAAAGTTGTTTACATATAGTCCACAAGACCATTAGCTGAATTTATAAAAATGACCTCGTTCAAAAGTTTATGAACCCTTGAATCTTAATACTGTGTGTCGTTCCCTGGATGATCCACGGCTGTTTTTTGTTTTGTTTTGTGATGGTTGTTCTTGAGTCTCTTGTTTGTCCTGAGCAGTTAAACTGACCAACGTTCTTCAGAAAAATCCTCCAGCTCCTGCAAATTCTTCAGTTTTCCAGCATCTTTTGCATATTTGAACCCTCTCCAGCAGTGACTGTGTGATTTTGAGATCCATCTCTTCACACTGAGGACGATTGAGGGACTCAAACACAACTATTAAAAAAGGTTGAAACATTCACAGATGCTCCAGAAGGAAACACGACGCATTAAGAGCCGGGGGGTGAAAATTTTTGAACAGGATGAAGATGTCCAAATGTTTCTTATTTAGTTTAAATGCCCTTCGGAAGCAACAGAACATAGTTGCATGTTTCCCGGAAGACAAATTAAGTAAAATTTACCTTGATCTTTAAATTCAAAAAGTTTTCACCCCCGGCTCTTAATGCGTCGTGTTTCCTTCTGGAGCTTCATGTTATTCTTAATCCGTAGGGTTTAATATGGAGTTGGCCCACCCTTTGCAGCTATAACAGGTCCAACTCTTCTGGGAAGGCTTTCCACAAGGTTTAGGAGTGTGTTTATGGGAATTTTTGACCGTTCTTCTAGAAGCGCATTTGTGAGGTCAGGCACTGATGTTGGACGAGAAGGCCTGGCTCGCAGTCTCCGCTCTAATTCATCCCAAAGGTGTTCTATCGGGTTGAGGTCAGGACTCTGTGCAGGCCAGTCAAGTTCCTCCACACCAAACTAGCTCATCCATGTCTTTATGGACCTTGCTTTGTGCACTGATGCGCAGTCCTGTTGGAACAGGAAGGGGCCATCCCCAAACTGTTCCCACAAAGTTGGGAGCATGAAATTGTCCAAAATGTCTTGGTATGCTGAAGCATTAAGAGTTCCTTTCACTGGAACTAAGGGGCCAAGCCCAACCCCTGAAAAACAACCCCACACCATAATCCCCCCTCCACCAAACTTTACACTTGGCACAATGCAGTAAGAAAAGTACCGTTCTCCTGACAACCGCCAAACCCAGACTCGTCCATGGGATTGCCAGGCAGAGAAGTGTGATTGGTCACTCTAGAGTCCAGTGGCGGCGAGCTTTACCCCACTGCATCCCACGCTTTGCATTGCACTTGGTAATGTAAGGCTTTGACGAGCTGCTCGGCCATGGAAACCCATTCCATGAAGCTCTCTACACACTGTTCTTGAGCTAATCTGAAGGTCACACGAAATTTGGAGGTCTGTAGCTATTGACTCTGGAGAAAGTTGGCGACTTCTGCACACCCTCAGCATGCGCTGACCCCGCTCTGTGATTTTACGTGGCCTACCACTTCGTGGCTGAGTTGCTGTTGTTCCCAATTGCTTCCACTTTGTTATAATACCACTAACAGTTGAGCGTGGAATATTTAGAAGTGAGGAAATTTCACGAATGGACTTATTGCACGGGTGGCAACCTATCACGGTACCACGCTTGAATTCACTGAGCTCCTGAGAGCGACCCATTCTTTCACAAATGTTTGTAGAAGCGTCTGCATGCCTAGGTGCTTGATTTTAGTGATTGGAACACCTGAATTCAATGATTTGCAGGGGTGTCCCAATACTTTTGGCAATATAGTGTATAATGACATATTCATAATTAAGGTGTGTTTGCCCACTTTCTTGCTTTGAACACACGCTAACCAGCCCTCCATTTCTCTCTGTCAAACGCACATGTATCATGGGGCCTCATGGGAAGTGTATCATTTTTTATTTTTAGCAGCTTTCCCTTTAAACTTTCCCTTTACTTTTATTATTACTCCCTATATGCATGCAAAATACCTAGCAATATTTCTTGTCATCTTTGCATGCATTGTGTGGATAGTCCATGGCTTGCTTTCAGAGGTTGAGACTGCAGTGATCCTCTCCATTCTGGCACAGGATGGCTGTAACGGGGTGGTATGAGTACAGGAGGTGTGATATTCGGCTGCCGCCGCACTCTCACAGTGAATTGAGAATAGAGTAAGTGGGAACAGAGCGAGCTGTGAGCTCATCCAATTCTCAGCTCGTTCAGGACAGGGTGAGATGCCGGGGAGACATCGTGATCCCAGAGGCTTAGCATGCTAATCACCCGGGTCTGCTGAGCCCGTTGTGGAAGTGTATAATCTGACATGTTCATGTCCTATTCATATACCCCTTAATATACTGAATAAAATAGAATGAGAAATCAAATTTGCCTTGATCTTTTGATATATAAGAGGTCTTTGTACCATTAAAACGTCCTTCATAGCCCTCATTATAAACAAGCCATTTATTTAATCAAGCTCTAAAAACGGCTTGTTTTGATATTACGGGATCTGAGACGTCACATTTGCATATTCCTTATGCATGTATGGATCACCTGATAATGTATTAAACAATAACATATTTTAAAACATGTTTTAAACATTTTGGAATTTATTAGCAATGGATTTGTGAGATTGTTGTAATTGTTTTAGTTGGTTTGTCTCACTCAATTACAATTACATAATTCACTATGATTTTATGAATATTTTTAATATGGTTAAATATTAGAATTAACCTCAAGTTGTCATTTTCATAAAAAGCCAACTCCCAGTCCCTCACTAATTTAAAGATTTCTCTATGGATCGTTTCAGATCACTTTATGGATCAGTTGAGGTTTGCCTAGTGCTACCCAAAAATAATATGTTAAATTAATATATAAAATATATATTAATATATTAAGTGTTGTCTTATCCTAATCTCAAATATTTAATTTCATTATTTTATTTTTGTATTTGTTTGTCTCACTCTACAACTTTCAAATCTATCTATCTACAAACCCGATTCCAAAAAAGTTGGGACACTGTACAAATTGTGAATAAAAACAGAATGCAATGATGTGGAAGTTTCAAATTTCAATATTTCATTCAGAATACAACATAGATGACATAACAAATGTTTAAACTGAGAAAATGTATCATTTTAAGGGAAAAATAAGTTGATTTTAAATCTTCCTCTTTATGATGCGCCAAATGTTTTCTATGGGTGAAAGATCTGGACTGCAGGCTGGCCATTTCAGCACCCGGATCCTTCTTCTATGCAGCCATGATGTTGTAATTGATGCAGTATGTGGTCTGGCATTGTCATGTTGGAAAATGCAAGGTCTTCCCTGAAAGAGACGACGTCTGGATGGGAGCATATGTTGTTCTAGAACTTGGATATACCTTTCAGCATTGATGGTGCCTTTCCAGATGTGTAAGCTGCCCATGCCACACGCATTTTCCACTTTGCCACAGTCCATTTTAAATGAGCCTTGGCCCAGAGAAAACGCCTGCGCTTCTGGATCATGTTTAGATATGGCTTCTTTTTTGACCTATAGAGTTTTAGCCGGCAACGGCGAATGGCACGGTGGATTGTGTTCACCGACAATGTTTTCTGGAAGTATTCCTGAGCCCATGTTGTGATTTCCATTACAGTAGCATTCCTGTATGTGATGCAGTGCCGTCTAAGGGCCCGAAGATCACGGGCATCCAGTATGGTTTTCCGGCCTCGACCCTTACGCACAGAGATTGTTCCAGATTCTCTGAATCTTTGGATGATATTATGCACTGTAGATGATGATAACTTCAAACTCTTTGCAATTTTTCTCTGAGAAACTCCTTTCTGATATTGCTCCACTATTTTTCGCCGCAGCATTGGGGGAATTGGTGATCCTCTGCCCATCTTGACTTCTGAGAGACACTGCCACTCTGAGAGGCTCTTTTTATACCCAATCATGTTGCCAATTGACCTAATAAGTTGCAAATTGGTCCTTTTTTGATTCCAAAAAAGTTGGGACACTGTACAAATTGTGAATAAAAAAGGAATGCAATCATTTACAAATCTCATAAACTTATATTTTATTCACAATAGAATATAGATAACATATCAAATGTTGAAAGTGAGACATTTTGAAATGTCATGCCAAATATTGGCTCATTTTGGATTTCATGAGAGCTACACATTCCAAAAAAGTTGGGACAGGTAGCAATAAGAGGCCGGAAAAGTTAAATGTACATATAAGGAACAGCTGGAGGACCAATTTGCAACTTATTAGGTCAAACCTTCAGGTCAAAGGTCACCTCTTGTTGTATGATAGCAGTGCAGCATCCGTCTGATTATAGTTGAGTAAAGCAAACATCCCTTCATACATGTAAGGCGATCGAGCGGCAGTCTCAACAGGCAGATAAGCCCCGTCAGCTAATCTGTCTCCTTGACTTCCTGAAGCTCTGTCAGTCCAGCCGTCCAATCCGACAGGCCATCCAGATGACGGATGAAAGCGTGTGACACTGGAAGCCAGTGCGCAGCCACCTGCCAAAGCAGTGTGTCCCCTCGAAGCCCCCGCTGAGGAGAGAGGGCAGCGTGCCCAGCAATTACACCCCGCCGCTCCATTATCAGCAGTGCACAATGTAAGCGATCCGCCTCATTGCGGGTGCAATGGCCAGTTGCTGGGTGACATTCAGAGTCCGAGTTGTTTGGGTCCCTGTTGCTTTACTGTTGTCACTGCTTGGCATCGGCTGCATTTTTGGTGATGTTTTTCTCGTGCGACCCAAAAATTGTCTTTTGGATGCTCTAGCACCGTCTACTGAGCCAAGCGCCTGACATTCACAGTCCGAGGTGTTGCTTTATTGTGGTCATTTTCAGGACATGTCATGCTACTATTTTGGCAGTGGCTTTGGTTCTAGGCGAGCGTCCCATCATTTGTATTGTGTGTAGTCGTCTTGCTTCTGTCACTAAATGTGAGATGAGGTGTTTATAATGTTGTGGCAGGCAATGCTGAGCAACTGATCCAGTCTATTGTTTTAGCACAAAAGCAAAAGCTTACTGCTGAATGTACAATGTCTCTTTGGTCCAGATGCAGGACGTTCACTTTTATTTGATGTCATGCCCACAGCTGATCCTTTGTTTGGACTGAAAGGGACACTAAAACAGAAGTCACAGAAGTCACCTACTTACCCAGGCCTAAAGGAAGTGCATAAAAAACATGTTTGTTGGTTGGGAATGCTGTGTAAATTATGCAATGACTTTTTAAGGGTGTTTGACTGCTTTAAAAGTGCATTTATGGGTAATTCAGGCTGTTATCGGTTGAGGTTTGTCTTGTGCTACCCAAAAATAAATTTCTTAATCTTAAATTTTGTTTTATTTTATTACAATTATATCAAGCTAAATGCATAATTTGTGCAATTTTGGATTTTGAATTACATTAAATTAAAATGCATTCAATTTAATGATAGTATACATATGTTGTTTTTTTTATTTTAAATAATACATTTAGTTTGTCTTAAATATTATTAGAAACCTATGACTATATTAAACTGAATGCATAATTTGAGCAATTTGGGATTTTGAAATGCATTAAATAAAATGCTATCAATTAATTATATTATAGCATACATATTTGTATGTTAGTACATTTTACAGTGAATACACTTTGTTTTTCTTAATTGTAAATTTTATTTTATTTTATTAATGAAGTGTTATAATAAAAAAAAATTCTGCATTTACAATATACATTTAAGATATGTGGAAAAGGTTCGATAGCAGTGACTCTGAGGTGTTAGCCTTGATGTGCTATTGCATGCATAAGTGGACACACACACACACACACACACAGATTCATAATATAATAAGTCTCCTTTACACACACAATATGGCCTCGCCAGGGAATCAGTCGTGTTGTCAGATCCATATAATCTCAGCATACAAGATGCATTAATCAATGGAGCTGTAATAACATGAGGGTACGCTGTGTGTGTGTGTGTGTGTGTGTGTGTGTTTGTATGAGGCCACTCTTGCATTTGCACCCTTTGTTAAGGTCCATGTCTGCCTTACGCTGTCTGAATGTCATACAATAAAGGGTTAATTAGCAGTGCTGGAGAAGCATCTATCAGCTCTATACAGCAGCTCCATTATCCTGACGCACACACACACATGCGTTTTTGTGTATGATCAGATATTACACTCGTGACATCCAATCTTGCATTATAACTTCAGTTGTTTGACCTCTCTATATGAAAATGCAAAGAATATGCACAAAATTTCAAAAGTGCAGAGCATTCTGGGAGAATTGTCAATAATGGCTTAATTGTTTATGGATGCATTGATTCATTTCACGATGATGGGAAACCTTTCATTATTTACATATCCCCTGCTTATTTGTTTCTCTTTTAATCCATCCCTCTGTCCATCCAGCCATCCGTCTATCCGTCCGTCCATCCATCCATCCATCCATCCATCCATCCATCCATCCATCCATCCATCCGTCTATCCATCATCCATCCATCCATCCATCCATCCATCCGTCATCCATCCATCCATCCATCCGTCTATCAATCCATCCATCCATCAATCCATCCATCCATCCATCCATCCATCCATCTATCTACCCGTCTAACCATCCATCCATCCGTCATCCATCCATCCATCCATCCGTCTATCAATCCATCCATCCATCCATCAATCCATCCATCCATCCATCCATCCATCCATCCATCTATCTACCCGTCTAACCATCCATCTATCCATCCATCCATCTCTCTGTCCATCCATCCATCCATCCATTCGTCTATCTGTCTATCCATCCATCTGTCTATCTATCTATCTATCTATCTATCTATCTATCTATCTATCTATCTATCTATCTGTCAGTCCATCCATCCATCCATCCGTCCATCCGTCTATCCATCCATCCATCCATCCATCCATCCATCCATCCATCCATCCATCCATCTACCCGTCTAACCATCCATCTATCCATCCATCCATCCGTCTGTCTCTCTGTCCATCCAGCCATCCATCCATTCATCTATCTGTCTATCCATCCATCTGTCCATCCGTCCATCCATCTGTCTATCCATCCATCCATCCATCCATCTACCCGTCTAACCATCCATCCATCCATCCATCCATCCATCCATCCATCCATCCATCCATCCATCCATCCATCCATCCATCTCTCTCTCTCTCTGTCCATCCGTCCATCGGAGATGTCAGCATTGTAATCTGTTGTAATAGACATTATGTCAGAAATGCTGTCAGTTTATTTTATTCCTTTTAACATTAAACAGGTCTTGGATTAGCGATTCTCTGAGGATTATTGGGTCTCTTAATCACTTTCTTTTTTGTAAAACCACAGAGCTGTCAGAAACATCCTATGTTTTCATCCTCATCCTCCAGCCTCTCGTACATCACCTCGGGTTTGTTGTGTCCCTCCGTTTGTGCGTCTTCAATGGCGTGTTCTTTTAATGCAGATGCCTTTGAGCTCGTGCGGCGTGACGGCGTGTTTTCATGCATAACTCTGAGATCTCTGTTGTGTCGAGGTTCTTTTAAAGCGCTTGGCCAGAACATTTCACGCTGAGATCTTTATAGTAGTGTTTTTATCCACCGGTGTCATAAACTACAACCACTCAATATTCTGCTCAATATTTGAGTCGTCATTCACTGAGCTTTAAAACCACTTCTGACGTGCACTGGAGACTTGAGTTTACAGGTGAACTAAGTTTGTTTTTCAAAGTGTTTGCTAAAATAAATGCAATAGCTTGAGGAATATCTATCTATCTATCTATCTATCTATCTATCTATCTATCTATCTATCTATCTATCTATCTATCTATCTATCTATCTGTCTGTCTATCCATCCATCCGTCTATCTATCTATCCATCCGTCTCTCCATCCATCCATCCATCCATCTAACCATCTCTCCATCCAACCGTCTCTCCATCCATCCGTCCGTCTATCCGTCCATCCACCTATCCATCCATCATCCATCCATGTATCTAACCATCCATCCATCCATCTCTCCATCTATCATCCATCCATCCATCCATCCATGTATCTAACCGTCCATCCATCTGTCCATCTGTCTGTCCATCTATCCATCCAGCCATCCATGTATCTAACCGTACATCCATCCATCCATCCATCCATCCATCCATCCATCCAACCATCGCTCCATCCATCCATCCTTCCGTTCGTCCATCCATCCATCCATCCATCCATCCATCCATCCATCCATCCATCTATCCATCAATCCATCCATCCATCCATCCATCCATCCATCCATCCATCCATGTATCTAACCATCCATCCATCCATCCATCCGTCTCTCCATCTATCCATCCATCCATCCATCCATCCATCCATGTATCTAACCATCCATCATCCGTCCATCCATCCATCCATCCATCCATCCATGTATCTAACCATCCATCCATCCATCCATCCATCCATCCATGTATCTAACCGTCCATCCATCCGTCTCTCCATCTATCCATCCATCCATCCATCCATGTATCTAACCATCCATCCATCCATCCATCCATCCATCCATCTAACCGTCGCTCAATCCATCCATCCTTCCGTTCGTCCATCCATCCATCCAGCCATCCAGCCATCCGTCTATCTAACCGTCTCTCCATCCATCCATCCATCCATCCATCCGTCTCTCCATCTATCCATCCATCCATCTATCCATTCATCCATCCATATATCTAACCGTCCATCCATCCATCCATCCATCCGTCTCTCCATCCATCCATCCATCCATCCATCCATCCATCCATCCATCCATGTATCTAACCGTCCATCCATCCGTCTCTCCATCCATCCATCCATCCATCCATCCATCCGTCTCTCCATCTATCCATCCATCTATCCATCCATCCATACATGTATCTAACCGTCCATCCATCCATCCGTCTCTCCATCCATCCATCCATCCATCCATGTATCTAACCATCCATCCATCCATCCATCCATCCGTCTCTCCATCTATCCATCCATCCATCCATGTATCTAACCATCCATCCATCCGTCCATCCATCCATCCATCCATCCATCCATGTATCTAACCGTCCATCCATCCGTCTCTCCATCTATCCATCCATCCATGTATCTAACCATCCATCCATCCATCCATCCATCTAACTGTCGCTCAATCCATCCATCCTTCCGTTCGTCCATCCATCCAGCCATCCATCTATCTAACCGTCTCTCCATCCATCCATCCATCCATCCATCCATCCATCCATCCATCCGTCTCTCCATCCATCCATCCATCCATCCATCCATCCATCCATCCATGTATCTAATCGTCCATCCATCCATTCATCCATCCGTCTCTCCATCTATCCATCCATCCATCCATCCATGTATCTAACCGTCCATCCATCCATTCATCCATCCATATATCTAACCGTCCATCCATCCATCCATCCATCCATCCGTCTCTCCATCCATCCATCCATGTATCTAACCGTCCATCCATCCGTCCATCTGTCTGTCCATCCATCCAAGCTTTAAAACGACTTCTGGCGTGCATTGGAGACTTGAGTTTGCAGGTGAACTAAGTTTGTTTGTTTGTTTTCAAGTGTTTGGTAAAATAAATGCAGCAATAGCTTGTAGATGTAGTGTAGAAAAGGGGTTTACTAAGGATTTAGAGTTTATTGACTGTAAAAATCAAACACTTTTATGCGTTTGGTGTTCTCGGAGGATGGGATATTAATTTTATTTTTGTATTTAACTTGACCTATTTTGCCATTAAAATTCAATTATGGTGCTCAAGATATCCTGTTATCATCCCATGATGTCAAGAATATGATTCTCATCACTTCATACTCACAATATGCTATTTTTCTCTCAGAAAGCAATATTTGTTCATTTTAAAAAGTGTTATAATTAGAAGAGGAGTTATCTTTCCCATTTTTATGTATCTTAGCCTCTTGGGTGTTTTCTTATTTGTGCAGCCGTTTCTCATGAAATATTCATGAGCCGCTGCTGGTATACTTAATGAAAGTTTGCATTGCATTATGGTTAACCTTTTCAGATGAGTCAACCCACAAAAGTTCTTATTAGCAACCTAGTTCATGTGTAAGACGCCGAGGCTCTACATGGCACGCTTGTTGCACGTTTATCAAAAACTCTTGATTATCTATCAGTCTTACAGTGTCAGATTTCAATTTTCACTCCTCACTGCTGGGGACGGTGTAAATTTGATGTATTTTTCAATGTCACAACTTTGTTCAGCATCATTACTCATGAATCTACTTGACACAGCTATCCTCACACATACAGCGATGTTCCTCAAGCACTTTGTGGCTAAATCTTCTCTTGTCTGGTTGACTGTGTGTTGTCGCACCGCTGGGGATGTTGGGATTTAACGCTGTTTGTGTAGCTTGACGTGAACTGCATCTCAAAACAGTTTTGTAATAAAATACTTCAGGATAAATCAGCCGTGAGCTTATTTAACATCCTCCTGTCCTCTTTCTCTAGACAATGAATCTGTCAGTCACTGACTCCATTACCCATGATTCTCAGCGGCAAACCTGCCTACTCTCACACAGAGATATCTGGCCTACATTCACTGTACTCAAACAACCTAGTTTTTGAGTAGAGTTTGATAGATTTTATATTTTCTGTTTATTTTGGAGTTTTAGTAATTTTGTTGTGTTTTTGTCATTTTTATTTATTTATTTTTTTTTTTATGTCTATATAGTATTTAGTCCTTTTTATTTATTATTTTGAGTTTATTTAGTTTTATTTATTTTAGCACTTTAACTACAACTAAATGAAAATATGAAATTTTAGTTTGTCAACTAGCTGAAATAAAATACGTTTTTAAAATGTTTTTTTTTTCAAGTAACAATTATGGAGCCTCGCACATGACAGGATATATCGTAATTCCCTGCACGAGATACTAATACGTTAGCACGTTTTACTAATTCATTCCCTTGTTTTAAGTAAATCATGTTAAAATCATCCCTCGTTTTACTAAATCGTGCACACAATATAATAATTCATTCTCTTGTTTACTAAATCGTGCTATAATAATTTGTTCCCTCGTTTTACTAAATCGTGCGCACAATATAATAATTTGTACTGTCGCTTTACTAAATCATATGCACAATATAATAATTTGTACTGTCGCTTTACTAAATCATATGCACAATATAATAATTTGTTCCCTTGTTTTACTAAATTGTGCATGCAATATTATTCGTTCACTCTATCGGGCGCACAATATAATAAATCGTTCCCTCGTTTTACTAAATCATGCACGCAATATAATAATTTGTTAATATAATCAATTTAATAATATAATATAACAAAATAATATAAATTAAATTGTGGTCATGTTGTAATAATAATTCATTCTCTTGTTAAGTGAACGAATTCGTACAATATGGCCACGATTTCCTAAAACGAGAGAACAAATTCTTAATTTGTGGCCATGATATATATATTTTTGTCTGCATGTCATGTGCAGGGCTCTGTAAACCAATTTTTTTAAATGGTTTTATTTTTTTATTTTTTATTTTTTTTAGTTAACGATAATAATTCTTGTTAGCACATGTTGCTATGCTAATGCAATACTTAAATGCACAAACAAAATAGCATATGTTGGGTGAAATAGTTCTTTTTTCAAGATTGAATGAAATGGACTTATCGGTCATGTTGGATTTCACTGAGCTTGTTGCAGTGCATTCGAGGATTGGCTTCTTGTATGTAGGAGAAATGTAATGCTGCATGCAATTTGTTCAAAGTGAGGTATCTTAGAAGGCAGCATAGCATGCATGTCTCAGGATCTGGAAACTCATCCCTCTTTTCTCCTCTGTGACCGTCTCTCTAAACGCTCTCTTTCTTTATTTCTCTGCAGATTCCTCAGATCAGCTATGCATCCACAGCTCCGGAGCTGAGCGACAACACTCGCTATGACTTTTTTTCCCGCGTCGTTCCACCGGATTCCTATCAGGCCCAGGCCATGCTGGATATTGTCACGGCGATGGGCTGGAACTACGTTTCCACGCTGGCCTCGGAAGGGAACTACGGGGAAAGTGGCGTGGAAGCGTTCGTGCAGATCTCTCGAGAGATGGGTAAGATGGCTTTTCCTGATTGCCTAGATTGGCTTGATGCATTGATTAATTTAAACCAAGTGCACGCTTCAAGAAACAAGCTAGTCTTCCTTTCATGCTTGTAGTGTGTGCTGGGCCTCAAACATGACAAAAGTTTTTGACCTCGACAAACAGAACAGATAAAATGAACCAGAGAAGATTAAAGAAGGCGGGGCCACAGAGCCACACCCACCTATTATGTAATCGCCACTAACCAATGATAGTTTGAAGGTGAAAGTTCTTTTCCAGAAAGTTTGCTATGATGATCTGTTTCGAAATCCCGTAACGAACTCCAAACGACATGATTTTGTTCGATATGACATCGCACCAATTTGTTTTTCGATTTCACTTGAAGTATATAGAGGCACTTAATACTGTAAAGCTGCATGCTTTAAAGAAATCTATTGCATAAAGTGACTGGAGTCTGTCATTTTTGTTGTGTGTTTAGTTTGTTATTGAGAGAAAAGCGTGCAGCACATATTTACATGTTCTCAGTGTGGACGGCATTGTTTCGAACTTTGTTTTAACCCTAAGTGAAGAACAAAAAAGCACTTTGAGTATATTGTATATTTGCAGTCTGGAAGAGTCACGACAGTTGCCAAAAGTCAGAGCCAGTCTGAAGTTTTTCAGGAGTCGGACTTGACAGATTTCACAGAAAATTGCGTAGTGAATGATGGGCACAGGCTAGCTTAAGACTATAGCCACTTTTCCACCGCCGGGCCAAACCATTCTCATTGTTTAACCGTTCCGAGCTGAGATTTTGGGGGCCGAGAATGTTTTTTTAACCTGCCGTGCCATACCAGGCTCAAGTGGAAATACAACTTGAAGCATTAATTACCGTTTGAAAAAACTGTGAAAAAACGGCTGACTCCATTCAGTCGGAGGAAAACAAACATGTTTGATATTTAGGGTGTGTTCACACTTGTGGTTCATTTGGTCTGGACCAAAAAAAAACATTTAGTCCTGGTCCACTTAGAGTTCACATTGGACTTTTAACACCGAACCTAAAGGCATAAGGATATGTTCACAACCTGATTGGTCGGCTTTTATGACATATATTTTGCGACGGAACATACCGAACATCCAAAACAATGCTGTGTTCTGGACTAAATGCGCTCGTTGTATGTGCGTAGCTACATATGATGGTATTTTGACCAGCTGAGAACTCGTGAAGAGCTTATAAAATGTGTAAAGGAGTCAAAACAGCAGCAGGAATACCTCCGTCACACACACACACACACAGCAAGATCTGCTGCGAGGAGATGCGTTTCTGACGCCTGAGCCGAACTGTGATGGGCAACATCGCGACTGTGACGAGAATAATCGGGTTTGCTTGAGCATTCTGTCCTTTTTAGGGTCACATCTTGTGACATCATGTCCTGTTTTTGGTTGGTTTACATGTGTTTGGTCCGTGTTGCGTTCATATTTCAGTCGAACCGCACCAGAGTTCATTTGGAAGCGGAGCAAGACCCACCTTTTCAGCGGTGTCGGTTAGGGCTATACCGATTATCGGCACCGATATTACACATTTTTATGGTTATCGGTATCGTTCATTTTCAAAGCCGATTTGCCTATAAAATAATTTAATTTTGAAATGCACTATTTGGCTCCGCGTCTGTCGGAACTCACCACTCTGTGGTCTAGACCAGTGTCCGACCCACCAGATGATTAAAATGTCTCCACGATCTGCTTTTGAAGAAATAGCATAGTATCATTCACATCACATGTTAACGCAGCGGTAGAGTAACACATACGGGACACTGCAATTCACAAAAGTTCATTATTTGCATGTGCTCTAAAGCCTTGCCGGTTAAACATTTCATTCACGTGCTGATGCGCTGTTCTAACATGCGCTTTTCTAAGCGCATACACCCGAAGCACACAGGTGCTAAACGCCTGTCAAACAGCGCCTGATTACTGGACTAAGTTATCTTTCGAGTCTTATTGTGCTAATACTGTCAAATACACACAAGGTTTACATAAACACAGTTGGTTATGTCTAAAATGAAAGTAAACATTTGAGAGAAAATCAGCTGCGTCTCTGTATGCGTGCAGTTCTTAAAGTGACAGTAAACATTAGGGCTGGGACAATAAATCGATGCATCGCAAAACGAGAAATTATTCTGGATCTTTCGAATCAATTCTGAGCTTAGTTTTTAACAGCAGATGGCACTACGTGCTTTAGAAAAAGCCATTGGCTCTGCTTGTTTCCAAACCCTTACACACACCACTTGAACCTTCTACAAACCTGATTCCAAAAAAGTTGGGACACTGTACAAATTGTGAATAAAAACAGAATGCAATGATGAAGTTTCAAATTTCAATATTTTATTCAGAATACAACATAGATGACATATCAAATGTTTAAACTGAGAAAATGTATCATTTTAAGGGAAAAATAAGTTGATTTTAAATTTCATGGCATCAACACATCTCAAAAAAGTTGGGACAAGGCCATGTTTACCACTGTGTGGCATCCCCTCTTCTTTTTATAACAGTCTGCAAACGTCTGGGGACTGAGGAGACAAGTTGCTCAAGTTTAGGAATAGGAATGTTGTCCCATTCTTGTCTAATACAGGCTTCTAGTTGCTCAACTGTCAACTGCATCTTCCTCTTTATGATGCGCCAAATGTTTTCTATGGGTGAAAGATCTGGACTGCAGGCTGGCCATTTCAGTACCCGGATCCTTCTTCTACGCAGCCATGATGTTGTAATTGATGCAGTATGTGGTCTGGCATTGTCATTTTGGAAAATGCAAGGTCTTCCCTGAAAGAGACGACGTCTGGATGGGAGCATATGTTGTTCTAGAACTTGGATATACCTTTCAGCATTGATGGTGCCTTTCCAGATGTGTAAGCTGCCCATGCCACACGCACTCATGCAACCCCATACCATCAGAGATGCAGGCTTCTGAACTGAGCGCTGATAACAACTTGGGTTGTCCTTGTCCTCTTTAGTCCGGATGACATGGCGTCCCAGTTTTCCAAAAAGAACTTCAAATTTTGATTCGTCTGACCACAGAACAGTTTTCCACTTTACCACAGTCCATTTTAAATGAGCCTTGGCCCAGAGAAAACGCCTGCGCTTCTGGATCATGTTTAGATATGGCTTCTTTTTTGACCTATAGAGTTTTAGCCGCCAACGGCGAATGGCACGGTGGATTGTGTTCACCGACAATGTTTTCTGGAAGTATTCCTGAGCCCATGTTGTGATTTCCATTACAGTAGCATTCCTGTATGTGATGCAGTGCCGTCTAAGGGCCCGAAGATCACGGGCATCCAGTATGGTTTTCCGGCCTTGACCCTTACGCACAGAGATTGTTCCAGATTCTCTGAATCTTTGGATGATATTATGCACTGTAGATGATGATAACTTCAAACTCTTTGCAATTTTTCTCTGAGAAACTCCTTTCTGATATTGCTCCACTATTTTTCGCCGCAGCATTGGGGGAATTGGTGATCCTCTGCCCATCTTGACTTCTGAGAGACACTGCCACTCTGAGAGGCTCTTTTTATACCCAATCATGTTGCCAATTGACCTAATAAGTTGCAAATTGGTCCTCCAGCTGTTCCTTATATGTACATTTAACTTTTCCGGCCTCTTATTGCTATCTGTCCCAACTTTTTTGGAATGTGTAGCTCTCATGAAATCCAAAATGAGCCAATATTTGGCATGACATTTCAAAATGTCTCACTTTTTTAACATTTGATATGTTATCTATATTCTATTGTGAATAAAATATAAGTTAATGAGATTTGTAAATTATTGCATTCCTTTTTTATTCACAATTTGTACAGTGTCCCAACTTTTTTGGAATCGGGTTTGTATAAAATAATCATTTATAAAGTTCAAAAAGGTTGAAGCGAAATACAAGGGTGTTTGCAGTGGGCTGTTTACATTAATAAAAGCATTCTGAGGTGCTCGCATATTCTCAGACTCAGCCGAACGCACAAGCGATCTTCAGCACTCTTCTTTGTGAGTATTTGAGCGTGTGGTTAACAACTAGCCTAGAGCGCCATCTGCTGTTAAAAACTAATCTCAGAATTGATTCGAGAGAGAATCGCGATGCATTCGGAAAATCTCAGAAACAATCCACGAATCGTGATGCATCGATTTATTGTCCCAGCCCTAGTAAACATGCTGCCGCTTGTCCTTAAAGGGATAGTTCACACAAAAAATGAAAATTCCCTTATTTATCGGCTTTAAGATATCGGCCACATTTTCTTATCGGGCCGATAACGATAACATTAAAAAAGAACATATATCGATTGATACCGATATTTTTTTTATGCGTGCCGGTTTTAAAGTGACAGTAAACATGCTGCTGCTTATCCTTAAAGGGATAGTTCACCCAAAAATGAAAATTCTGTCATTATTTACTCTCTAACGTTGCTCCTGTATTAATTTCTCTCTTGTGCTGAACACAAAAGAAGTTATTTTGAAGAATGCGGGTAACCAAACAGTTGCTGGTCCCCATTGATTTCCATAGTAGGAAAAAAATATACTATGGAAGTCACTGGGAACCAGCAACTGACTGGTTACCCACATTCTTCAAAATAACTTTTACTTTTAATTTTAACAGAAGAAAGAAACTCATTCAGGTTTAAAACATCTGGAGAGAGTAAATGATGACAGAATGATTATTATTATTAATATTAATGTTATTATTAACAGTTCTCAGAATTAAAGATCTTTTGTCAGAGCCCTTGTTATTCTTAATTTTGACACTAATTTTCATTTTTACACCGGACATATATATCGGTTCAAAATATCGGTTATCGGTCTACTTGATCTGTAATAATCGGCCCATGAAAAACTCATATCGGTCGAACCCTAGTCTTGTTTGGTTCGCTTCAGGGTTCAGATGGCAGTGTTCACTCTTACTCAAATGAATCGCACCAGAGTTTGTTTTAATCCACCTAAACATGCCAAGTGTGAACACACCCTAAGATTCTATTTTAGAACACATTGTTTCCGTTGGTCATGCCTCTGTAACTACTTACAAAGTTGGCAAGTGAATGATAAATTGGGTTTTAAATATACAAACCCGATTCCAAAAAAGTTGGGACACTGTACAAATTGTAAATAAAAAAGGAATGCAATAATTTACAAATCTCATAAACTTATATTTTATTCACAATAGAATATAGATAACATATCAAATGTTGAAAGTGAGACATTTTGAAATGTCATGCCAAATATTGGCTCATTTTGGATTTCATGAGAGCTACACATTCCAAAAAAGTTGGGACAGGTAGCAATAAGAGGCCGGAAAAGTTAAATGTACATATAAGGAACAGCTGGAGGGCCAATTTGCAACTTATTAGGTCAATTGGCAACATGATTGGGTATAAAAAGAGCCTCTCAGAGTGGCAGTGTCTCTCAGAAGTCAAGATGGGCAGAGGATCACCAATTCCCCCAATGCTGCGGCGAAAAATAGTGGAGCAATATCAGAAAGGAGTTTCTCAGAGAAAAATTGCAAAGAGTTTGAAGTTATCATCATCTACAGTGCATAATATCATCCAAAGATTCAGAGAATCTGGAACAATCTCTGTGCGTAAGGGTCAAGGCCGGAAAACCATACTGGATGCCCGTGATCTTCGGGCCCTTAGACGGCACTGCATCACATACAGGAATGCTACTGTAATGGAAATCACAACATGGGCTCAGGAATACTTCCAGAAAACATTGTCGGTGAACACAATCCACCGTGCCATTTGCCGTTGCCGGCTAAAACTCTATAGGTCAAAAAAGAAGCCATATCTAAACATGATCCAGAAGCGCAGGCGTTTTCTCTGGGCCAAGGCTCATTTAAAATGGACTGTGGCAAAGTGGAAAACTGTTCTGTGGTCAGACGAATCAAAATTTGAAGTTCTTTTTGGAAAACTGGGACGCCATGTCATCCGGACTAAAGAGGACAAGGACAACCCAAGTTGTTATCAGCGCTCAGTTCAGAAGCCTGCATCTCTGATGGTATGGGGTTGCATGAGTGTGTGTGGCATGGGCAGCTTACACATCTGGAAAGGCACCATCAATGCTGAAAGGTATATCCAAGTTCTAGAACAACATATGCTCCCATCCAGACGTCGTCTCTTTCAGGGAAGACCTTGCATTTTCCAACATGACAATGCCAGACCACATACTGCATCAATTACAACATCATGGCTGCGTAGAAGAAGGATCCGGGTACTGAAATGGCCAGCCTGCAGTCCAGATCTTTCACCCATAGAAAACATTTGGCGCATCATAAAGAGGAAGATGCAGTTGACAGTTGAGCAACTAGAAGCCTGTATTAGACAAGAATGGGACAACATTCCTATTCCTAAACTTGAGCAACTTGTCTCCTCAGTCCCCAGACGTTTGCAGACTGTTATAAAAAGAAGAGGGGATGCCACACAGTGGTAAACATGGCCTTGTCCCAACTTTTTTGAGATGTGTTGATGCCATGAAATTTAAAATCAACTTATTTTTCCCTTAAAATGATACATTTTCTCAGTTTAAACATTTGATATGTCATCTATGTTGTATTCTGAATAAAATATTGAAATTTGAAACTTCCACATCATTGCATTCTGTTTTTATTCACAATTTGTACAGTGTCCCAACTTTTTTGGAATCAGGTTTGTATTCATATTTTAAAAGTCGTGTGGTGCATTCCAGCCTTTAGTTAGCCTAAGCAGGGAAAGCATATTATTATTCTTATCTTGCACATTCTTATCTTACTCAACGTGTGCAGAATCCATTTAATTAATTCTTAGTTGTTAAACTAAGGATGAACGGGGATTATCTATGTTCTGTACTGTAGTGTTTCTGAACGTACCATGGACCCTGGTGACTCTCTGCTCTTTCACGTATTGACCGAAATGTCTGGATGTTCTTGATTTTGTTGGTGTTTGGGACCAGGTGCGCTCTCGGCTGAGTGTTCTGCTGTTTTCTGTCCGTTCGGTGGATGTTGACATTGCTCACAGAAGGCAAAGGTGATGTAGACCGGCCGGCGGGACCTGAGAGTGTTTGTTGTTCACTCAGCAATGAGAAAGTTTTACAGAAAGAACACAGGGTGAAGCTAAATCCTGCACTATTTTAGCATGTGGTATTTCAACGCAAACCTGCATTTTATTCACTAAACACCTGAATTAGTGTAGTTTTCAGTCTCTCCAGGATTTCTCAGGTTTGTGTTTAAAGAAATTTAATGCATTATTTGCAGCAGATTGCATGTTTTACTAGGGATGCACCAATATAAAAATTTTGGCCGATACCGATAACCGATAATTATTTATATTTGAAAGCCGATAACTGATATTTTGGCCGATAAATCTAATTTTTGAGAGCCTGAATACAAAAACAAAAGTCTCACCATTAAATCCGTGTCCCAAGCACACAATTATAATGCTCTCATTATAATTTTATGTAGTCTATATGACAGACTTGCATGTTGCACTTAACTGTATTTTCCTTTTTTGAAGTGATTCCAATCATATTTCAAGCAATTCAAAACCATCATCATGGCGAACAGTGCGCATCTGAAGCGTCTCAGCTGAAGGAAATAATACATTATTTATCGGCTTTAAGATATCGGCCACATTTTCTTATCGGGCAGATAACTATAAGATTAAACATGAACATATATCGTCCGATACCGATATTTTTACACAGAAAACATTAGCCTGAGAGCATTATCAGCCAGTCAGAATCCATAATTATGAGTGCTAACAAATTAATCAATGCGTGTTAAAAGAGACACAGCTGCGCATGCAATCCAATGGCATGTTTATGTTTTCGTATTAAATGCATTGGACTAAATGAAAGTTTATAGAAGTTTAATGATACCTTTAAACGGAATTAAAAGGAATGTTTTGGATTTTGGTGATTTTTGGAAATTGTTAATAAAGTTACACGCTGAATTAAACATGACATTTTAAAGTAGAAAAACTAAAATAACATTTTCTTGAAAGACATACTCCAGTAATCTTTCAATAAATGTTTTTATTTATTGAAGCCGTATTTAGGTAATTGTCATTCTTATCGGTGCAAACGCATCTCATTTCTATGCGAATGAGGCTTGTTATAGATTAGCGCTTTATGCATTTAATGTTGAGTTTCTGCAGGTGGTAAACAGACGAGATGTTTGGGTATATTTTCAGTCAATCATGGCAGCAGTAATTCCTGAAATAATGGAGAATAGTGTTAAAACTGGGCACATTTCCAGACATGCCATGCAGTTGAGTGCACATTCTACATTTTAAAGATCTATTCAGGTTTTCAGGGCCATAAAGTACACCAGATAGCAGTAGTCTGCTTCCAGCTGGTATTCAGTACCTGACTTTTGTTGCACCCAGAACTTTATGGGCACATATCATGCTTTTTTGATTTTACCTTTCCTTTTGTGTGTAATATAGCTGTTGCATAGATGTTGTAATATAGCTGTGCATGTAAATAATGCATGCAGACTTACAAAGCACAAAATCCACACCAAAGGGAGTTCATCTCTCCAACAGAAACACTTGAAATGCCTCGTTTGTAGTCCTGCCGTTATTTCCATGACTTGGCTACGTCATCATGTTACACACTTGTATAATGCCCGCCTACTTGCTGCTTCAGCCAGTCCTCAAAAAACAGTTGAGTAAGTGATTTCAGCGTGACTTTCAATACTGAGGGCATTGTTATCATAGTTTATCATGAAGCCTCGGAAGCTGAAAACCAATTATGGTAAGGGGCAACACATTTCCGACACACTCCAATCGGTTGACCAATCACAATAGTCTGTCCAGCTGACCAATCAGAGCAGAAAAGGCGGGGTTTAAAGAGGCAGGAACTAAAATAATTGAGACTTTTTATCTCGCAATTCTGATGTTTTGTATCAGAATTGCGTGGTATAAAGTTGCAATTGCAAGTTAAAGTCAGAATTGCGAGTTATAAAGTCAGAATTGCGAGATATAAATGCACAATTCTGACTTTTTTCCCTCGAAATTATGAATTTATATCTCTTTTTTCCCTCAGAATTAGATTTTATAACTCGCAATTGTGAGTTTATATCTCACAATTCTGGGAAAAGAAGTATAAAGATATAAACTCGCAGTTGCGAGAAAAAAAGTCACAATTCTGACTTTATAACTCACAAATGTGTTCCGTGGCAGAAACCAGCTTCCATAGAAAAGAGGTGCTGCAGTAATGTACTGTATGAGAAAAATGGTGTTTATTTGAACTTTAAACCATGTAAAAGTATTCCAACAGAGCCCAAAATTTAAATTATGAATATGGCCACTTTAATAGCCTCAGAAAGACAAACACTAGGTCAGCAAACTGCTAAAGCAGACATGCAAACTGGATGAGAGAGTGAAAACTGGACACTGTCTAGTCTGCTAACCACATCCTCTTCAGGAATGATGGGGCTGACCGCCTGGAGTATCAATAAAGACCCGCAGATGAAGATAAGCAGGGAATATGGGTGAGAGGAGGACACGGATGGACTGAAGTATAATGACAGGCTTTAACACACAGTCCCTCCTCCGGTAAACCCCGTCTAAGCTATTACCCCCCCTCACCCCCCCCCCCCCCCCCCCCCCTCACCCGACGGGACAGAATTATAGCTATTACCAGAGACCCCGCTGCTCCGCAAATGCAAACATCACACAGCTGTACTAATCGCACTGTTTAATTGTGCATTAAAAATTCATGAGCGATGATACACATTTGTGTAATAACATCCACTTTGGCATCCTCTGGACTCCAGTGTTTACCATCACAGCTACTTAGAAACTGTATCTACTCAAGCTACTTGCTGCTAGTGTTGCCACCCATCCCGTGAAATACGGAATCGTATTTCCGTATTTCAAAATCAATACGGGACGCGATTTGTCCCATATTTTACATAGGTCCACACATAGTTCAATAAACACATAAGGATTTTGCAGTGTGGAGAATACTAATAGCAAATATAAAGAAATTAGTTTCACAATAAGTAGTACAGAAGCTCATTTGCGCGTGATTGCGTTTTAGCGGCTTTGTTGCCATAGCGATGGAGTCTCGAGAACATGCGCTGTAAACTTGCGCGGTTTTTTAAAAACATGTCGGGGGGTCTGGGTGTCGTGAATGGGTGTCCCTTATTTTGCTTTATTTGGCACCCCTACTTGCTGCTCATCATTTAAAGTAGTTAACCACAGTCAAGCCACAATCTGAGTGAGCGTTTTCCCTCATACATGGAGATAGATGATGTTTAGCTCAATTCGACATTCAAATGGTTGATTTTTGCAGCATATATAAACAATTAAAAACCCTTATAAAAATGAACCATGGTTTTACTACAGCATTTGCAGTATAACCATAGTAATAAAAATTAACCATGGTTTTATTACAAAATTTGCAGTAAAACCATATAAATACAAAAAATAACCATGGTTTTACTATAATAACATGGTTTAACTAGGGTTTTTGTAATAAACCCATAGTAACGTCTCGGTTACGTATGTAACCCTCATTCCCTGAAGGAGGGAATGGAGATGCCACGTCGGAGACCGACGAATAGGAATCTCGCTAGCGAGAGCCAATCTACTTCGAGTGTAACTAAACGAGCCAATGCACATTGGCATGCAATGATTGCACCAGCTGCTCATGCCACTCAGCGCGGGCATAAATGAGGCACAGGTGCTTGCATCAAATTAGCTTTTTGCTGAGGAGCCAAGTAGGTGAATTGGCACCCCAGCAGGGTACAGAGGACATGGCGACGGGACGTGGCGTCTCCGTTCCCTCCTTCAGGGAACGAGGGTTACATACATAACCGAGACATTCCCATTCAGTCGGTCACTTCTGACGCCACGTCGGAGACCGACGAATAGGAATCCCTACCAAAGCGCCATGGCCTCTGCCCCCTTCCAGTGCCCTGTGTGAGTCTCCTGAGCTCTCTTACCTGATGAGACGGGGCTCACACAGAGAAGTCTATCACTGCTGTTCCGCATGACCCGCTCAGTGACTATTGGATAACACTGGGAAAGCGTGCCCTAGTGGAAGGGAACGCTGCGGAACCCACATCGTACCCCGAAGGAGTTATGTAGAGTACAATGCTGAGCTGTAGCCCGCAACAGAGAGGGGGGTCCAGCCCCACTGAAGGGGGGGCTCTCCCAAGAGAAAGACACAGGCTTCCGTAGGAGCGACCGTGGAAAAATATATGGGATCCCCGCAGGGTCACTCATATAACCCCAGCCCAGTACCGGTTCTCAAGGATTCAGCAGCAAAGGGCCTGATGCCAGACGCTCCGCCATGTCCGGCACCAAGGGTGATGGAGGACTCGACAGAGTTTGCTTCTGGAGAATATAAGTGCCGTAGCGCAGCAAGCCGACAAGAGCCAGGGCCTCTCAGTGCTTCTACCCGTTTGAGGTGAGAACACAGGACGAAACCGGCTCTACACGTAGGCTATAGAATCTAGCGAACGTGTTGGGTGTCGCCCAGCCCACAGCTCTACAGATGTCTGACAGTGAGGCGCCACGTGCCAGCGCCCAGGAGGATGCAACACTTCTAGTAGAGTGTGCTCGCACCCTGAGCGGACAGGGCACACCTTGTGCTTGGTAAGCCAAGGTGATGGCATCAACTATCCAATGGGCCATCCTCTGCTTGGAGACAGCCTTTCCCTTCTGCTGGCCTCCGTGACAGACAAAGAGCTGATCTGAGGTCCTGAAGCTTTGCGTTCTATCCACGTAGATCTGCAGAGCGCGGACGGGACAGAGCAAAGCTAGGGCTGGATCTGCCTCCTCCAAGGGCAGCGCTTGCAGGTTCACCACCTGGTCCCTGAAGGGAGTGGTAGGAACCTTGGGCACATAGCCATAGTCACCCGGCATTCGTCGACCGAAAATGCCTGCAGGTCCCCTACCCTCTTGATGGAGGCCAGTGCAGCCAACAGCAAAGTCTTCATAGACAGAATCTTTAGCTCTGCCGACTGCAAAGGCTCAAATGGGGCATTCTGAAGTGCTCAGAGCACCAGAGCAAGATCCCAAGAGGGTATAGAGGGAGGTCGAGGAGGATTTAATCGTCTCGCCCCCCTGAGGAACCTGACGACCAGGTCGTGCTTCCCAACCGACTTACCTTCTACGTGATCGTGATAGACGGGTATTGCAGCAACATAGACTTTGAGGGTGGAGGGTGACAGCCTACACTCCAACCCCTGTTGCAGGAAGGAAAGCACAGACATGAAGTTTCCAGAGGTCTGGACGCGGGTGCCACAGGGTGCCCCGTCTCTGAGTCAGAAGGTCCTTCCTCAGAGGAATCGGCCAGGGAGGGGCTGTCGCGAAGAGCATAAGCTCTGGGAACCAAGTCCGGTTGGGCCAGTACGGCACCACCAACAGGACCTGCTCCTTGTCCTCCCTGACCTTGCACAGTGTCTGTGCAAGTAGGCTCACTGGGGGAAACGCATATTTGCGCAGGCACCGGGGCCAGCTGTGCGTGAGTGCATCCGTGCCGAGTGTGCCCTTGGTCAGCGAATAAAACCACTGGCAGTGGGACGTTTCTGGGGAAGCAAACAGGTCGACCTGTGCCACCCCCGAACTGTCTCCAGATGAGCTGGACCACCTGGGGGTGAAGTCGCGACAGCTCGTCGGCCACACGGTTGCGCACACCAGGTACATGAATGGCCCGAAGCGACCTCAGACACTTCTGACTCCAGAGGAGGAGATGGCGGGCGAGTTGTGACATGCGACGGGAGATGTACGCAACGGTCGCAGTGTTGTCCGTGCGGACCAATACATCTTTGCCCCGCAACAGCCTTTTGAGGCGGCTCAGTGCAAGATGTACTGCTAGCAACTCGAGGCAGTTGATGTGCCAATGCAGGTGCGGGCCCGTCCAAACCCCTGACACTGCATGCCCATTGTACGTGGCCCCCCAGCCCATGGCAGAGGCATCCATGAAAACCACAGCATGCCTGGACACCTGTTCCAAGGGCACCCCGGCCCGAAGGAACAAGGGGACTGACCACGGGCTGAAGGTTTGGCGGCAGGCCGGTGTGATACTCACCCGGTGAGTGCCGCTTTGCCACGCCCATCTCGGGACCCGGCCGTGAAGCCAATGCTGAAGCGGTCTCATATGAAGCAGGCCGAGTGGTGTTACTGCCGCCGCGGCCGCCATATGCCCCAGGAGCCTCTGAAATTGTTTCAGTGGGACCGCCATCCTGCCTTGAAATGTGTTCAAGCAGTTCAGCATCGACTGGATGCACTCCTCTGTGAGGCGCGCCGTCCGTTCGACCGAATCCAACTCCATACCGAGAAAAGAGATCCTCTGCACGGGGGCGAGTTTGCTCTTTTCCCAGTTGACCTGAAGACCCAACTGGCTGAGGTGTCTGAGAACCAGGTCCCTGTGTTCGCACAACTGATCCCTGGACTGTGCTAGGATAAGCCAGTCGTCGAGATAGTTGTGAATGCGAATGCCCTGTTCTCTCATGGGAACAAGGGCCCCCTCCGTGACCTTCGTGAAGACACGGGGGGACAGGGACAGCCCGAAGGGCAGGACTTTGTACTGATATGCTCGACCCTTGAACGCAAAGCGCAGGAACGGCCTGTGTCGAGGAAGAAACGAGACATGAAAGTACGCGTCCTTCAGGTCGATCGCTGCAACCTAATCTAGGGGGCGTTTCTGTGTGAGCATCTTGAACGGTAGCTTGTGAAGGCTCCGATTCAGAACATCGTCTGGCCGAGGGCCTGCGCCGTGACTTTGATCACAGTTAGTCAACATGCGCAGCTCAACCCCGACTCAGAACTACCCTCGTGCATTAAAAGTGCAGGGCGGAGGTGGTCTGCGCACAGCCACCCCACCGTTGAGGGTAGTGAGAGAGGAAAAACGTATGCAGTTTTGGACCCCTTGGCGTTCCATATCTTTGGCACCAAAGTAGTTCCTTACTGCCACGTTTTCCATGCACATCCGGGAAAGATCCCGGGAAAGCATGGCTGTTAACTCTGAATCTGATTCAGCAAAGCACACACTATTACAGTGGGCTCAGCATCATCCTCATTCCCAGAGCACAACAGCCCTCTCTCCGATGCAGCGATTGACATCTGATCCTCAGCTGGAGCCCCGAATGAAATGCTAGGTTCCTTCATAAGAAGGGCCAGCAGTTCCATCCAGAAGCTCAGCTTGCAGTGCGCTAGAGGGAGAGGGGCCCTAGGGGGTTGGTTCCCCGAAGGAGAAGCCCTCCCCTCCTCAGGTCACCCCAGCTATTTCACTGAAGTAGACCTCTCCTGTTGGCCACCAGGGAGGGTGCTACAACGGGAAATAGGCAAGGGGACAGCGCACCTAGAGTGCCGAGCGAGCGCTGGGTTGCCGTGACAACCCGCGCTGTAGCCCGGCAGCTCGACGGCACACGACATGCAGAGAAGCGAGAGGTCCGTCCGGGTTACCCGGGCGGGCAGCTCTTGCTGATCTCCGCGGTCTCCCAGAGTGTCGAGCAGACCCGCGGCTGTGCTTTTACACACGAGCGGCGGCTGGCCAACAACAAAGGGGACTCAAGCTTTCCGGAGAAAGAAGAGTCGCGACCGGCGTGCCGACGTGGTCATGTTCTCATTAGAAAACATGAACCACCCATGAACACTGTCTCAGCATGCATACGCCCAGACATGTGAAACAGTGCAGGAAACAACCGCATCCAGATAGACACAGATAGAATGTCATCTTTAAAAAGACGCAAGCTCTATCTGTGTAGCTCTTCTAGGGAAACTGCACTCCGCGGTGCTGAAGCACACAGGGGGATAGTCGCGGCGACACAGACAGGGTAAATGTGCAGCCTGTCATGCACGCTCTCTCTCTCTCATAGAAGGCGATCTCTTACCAGCCGTGAAAACGGCTTTTCAGCGCTCTTAACAGCACACTGAACCACCTGTGAGAACAGCCTTTTGTTTTTGCTCAATAAAACAAAATAGAAAAAGAAAGAGAGAAAATCGACCCCGCTGCAGTGACGTCACTCCAACACCAAATGAGGAGAGGTCCACCCGAAGAGCTTGACTCGTTATAATGTTAACACGCTTTGTAGAGAGTGATTTCAGAACCAACCATCCACCACTCGGCTCCGAAGCAAAAAGCTAATTTGATGCAAGCACCTGTGCCTCATTTATGCCCACGCTGAGTGGCATGAGCAGCTGGAGCAATCATTGCATGCCAATGTGCATTGGCTCGTTTAGTTACACTCAAAGTAGATTGGCTCTCACTAGCGAGATTCCTATTCGTCGGTCTCCGACGTGGAGTCGGAAGTGACCGACTGAATGGGAACTACAGAATTAACCATGGTTTTACTACAGCATTTGCATGAAAACAATAGTATTTAAAGCTGCAAGCAGCATTAATCAGGGTTCAAGCAGTTTAAGGCCTTTAAGCACATATGCTTAAAAAGATATTAAGTTTTATTTAGCAAGCATGTAACCAATTAAGTCATAGAAGGAAAAGACCATTTACTGCCAATACAGGCAAATTGCCTTAGGAAATATATAGTTTTCAAAACTTTTTAACAGCTATAGCAACATTCTCCATTAAAGTTTGCATGCTCGTTTAGAAGTTCCACGTTTTCGTACAAGAGTTATAGGCTTTTTGCATGCACTTGGCTACACCCATTCTATAAATTACCCTATTATAGCTGTCCAAAGGGTAAAGTTAAACATTTCTTGGTAATTATTGATCTAGAGAGTCCAGAGAATTGTACTGCATTGGTTTTATTGAGTTTGAGCCAAAAAATTGGGACTAGAAATTTTGGTGTGACAAGCAAACTAGAAAATTAACCATGGTTTTACAATAGTAGTAAATGTTTTAACTATGTTTTTTGTAGTAAAACCAAAGTACTTACAAAGTTAACCATGGTTTTACTACAGTAACCATGGTTTAACTAGGGTTTTTGTAGTAAACCCATAGTAACTACAAAATTAACCATGGTTTTACTACAGCATTTGCAGTAAAATCATATAGTTACAAAATTAACCATGATTTTACTACATCATTTGCAGTAAAATCATAGTAACTACAAAATTAACCTTGGTTTTACTATAGTAACCATGGTTTAACTATGTTTTTTGTTGTAAAGCCAAAGTAAGTACAGATTTAACCATGGTTTTACCACAGTATTTGTAGTAAAACCATAGTAATGACAAAAATGAATGATGGTTTTACTATAGTAACCATGGTTTTACTAACAGCATTTGCAGTAAAACCATAATATCTGCAAAATTAACATTAGTTTTACTACAGCACCTATTGCTTAAATATGGTTTTGGAGTAAAACCCTAATAAACATAAAACTAACTTTTACTATAGTATGTGTACTGACTCATTTATACTGTGAGAGAAATTATAAAAGCCATTCTTTATAAAAAATCATGCTTAACTGTTACTTTACTGAATTCAAATAAATATGGTAGGTAAAAGATGGAAGGAGACAATCTAAGCAAGGATGTAAACAGGATGTGAGTTATTCTTGCCTTTGTTTGCAGTTGTCTCGTTGAGATTGTGAAGGAGCTTTATTTTTCAAGCGTTGCATTTCCCAAACTGCAGGTTCAAGTCTCCCAGCTGTAACGTGAGCGGTGGATTAAAACGGAGAGAAAAGAATTGAACAAGCATGCAATTAGCCGCTAAATGAATGTCATACAACAAGCGAATGAAAAGTCAATAGCTTTGCAACAATGATGCCCTCGTTGTAGTTTCCGCTAATGGCCGAGACAATTGAGATCTTCCTCGTTGCTTGTCACTACTTCAGGAAATCACCGTGCATCAGATAGCAGTTGCCCTTTTGGGGCTATAAACATTAACCCCAGTTTATTCTACAAACTTTGAGTTTAATTAAGGACCATTTTTTTTGGTGCACGTTTGCATTCTCTGTCTGAGAGTGAATAGATGTCATGGCCTAGTGGGTGGTGTGCGTGCTTTGATGCATTGAGCTATAGTGCTGAAAAAACTGCTCATCAAAACTGGTCAAACTCATCTAGTTTAATGGTTTTATAAGAGGTTTTGAACCTTGCCATCTTGGCTAACCTGGCAGACCAACTAGATTAGCTTAAAACTAACCGCCTTAAGGATTTCAGCCAAAATTTGGGGGGCAAAAAAGGTCTATGATCAATAGTGTAGCAATGTAATGACTGGATTTTGCTCGCTGAGCAGCATTGAACTAGATGAACTAGATAGGTAATGACAGCATTGTGTTTGTAACATCATTTTATATTAGCCATTCCATGGTTGGGAGAGAACTGTGCTGGATTAGCTTGAATTATGTGTGATTGTTGAGAGGTGTTCATAATTGGGTGAAGTACCCCGTCTCACTGCATTTATTCTTGTAAAGATGACTCTCGCTATACAGATGTAATAATTATCTGTGACGCGCTGTATACAGTTTCCCAGCACACTAACACCATTTTATTTCCCCAGAGGGTAAAATAACTCAAATAAATGCATTGCTCATAAAGGCTCATAAACGTATATATATATACAATTCACTGCAGTTTCTAACATCCTTTTCACACAAATTATTATCATGGGGCAGATTATTGATTAATAAAGACTTCCATAGAGGCATGGGCTCCACTAGACCCCTGAAGTTGTGCTGTGGTATCTGGCACCAAGATGTTAGCAGCAGAGTTAGCAGCATACCCACTGTTGGTGCTTTCGGCGGTGGACAGGGGTCAGCATGGGCACCCTGACTGGTCTGCAGCTATGCAGCCCCATACGCAACAAACTGCGATGCACTGTGTATTCTGACACCTTTCTATCAGAACCAGCATTAACTTCTTGAGCAATTTGAGCTACAGTAGCTCGTCTGTTTGATCGGACCACACGGGCCAGCCTTCGCTCCCCACGTGCATCAATGAGCCTTGGCCGCCCATGACCCTGTCGCCGGTTCACCACTGTTCCTTCCTTGGACCACTTTTGATAGATACTGACCACTGCAGACCGGGAACACCCCACAAGAGCTGTAGTTTTGGAGATGCTCTGACCCAATCGTCTAGCCATCACAATTTGGTGTAGTAAACAGATGTAGTAAACTTGCTCGGTAGCTCACTTGGTACATCTTTGCACTAACTAACACATTTTGACATATGCATCATATGTATGGCTTTTCAGACGTAGTAAATTTGCTTTGCGGCTCACCTGCTTTGCGTCAACTAATACATTTTGCCGTATGCTTCACATATGCATGGCTTTTCAGGCATAGTAAACTTGCTCGGTAGCTCACCTGGTACAGCTTTGCACTAACTAGTATATTTTGACGTATGCATCACATATGTATGGCTTTTCAGACGTAGTAAACTTGCTCGGCAGCTCACCTGATACAGCTTTGCCCTAACTAACATATTTTGATGTATGCATTACATATGTATGGCTTTTCAGATGTAGTAAACTTGCTTGGTAGCTCACCTGATACAGCTTTGAACTTACAACGTGAAGTGCCGTGAAACACGAATCACAATAAAAGAGCACAAAGAGATGTAGAAACAAGCTAAAATGGCATGGTAATTGCATCGCATTTCATGTTTGCGTATATGTTAGGTTTAGTTTAGGTATACATTATTTTCAAATGCGAACTGCCAAACAACAACCATTGCAATAAAATGTCACCACATTCATGTTCAACGCAAAATCATTTAGCATTTTATCGTCACAGTCTGTGTGCTTTATATATAAAAGTTGCTTTTTTTGTCTACATGCTAATAGCTCCATATTGTGTTTCTTTGTCCAGGTAGGAGACCGTTTATCTTTTCAGAGCTTCTAAGATTCTTAAAAGTCTTTTACGTATGTAAATTCATATTAATAAGCATCACGACAGCTGCCAGGATGAGGTTAGTGAGCACAGTTCTCTGAGGAGCAAGTAGCAGTAGATGCTAATAGACATTAGCTTTAATTACCATGCCAATGGGCCATAGATAATTGCATTTATGTCTGTCATGGGATTTCCCTTCGGAAAAGCCATGTGAAATGGTCATTTCAGCAGCTGGGCTTCAGCACTTCAGGTCCCAGACATGCACTGCAAAAAAGGATTTTCTGACTTAACATCTTGTTTTACAGTACAAACATCCTGTTAACTGTCAATGTCCCGGAAGCGGGACAATTAGCAATTTATTGCCTTTTTTTGTGTCACATATTTTAGTAATCATCATAAATTAGGTATAATTTGAAAGCTTCATCCATTTTGAAATTGCGTTACCATAAAAACGGTACTTTAAATTTTGTGATATTAACTTCAAATTTGGAACACAACTTGGATATGCATATGGCTTTGATTTGCTAGCAATTTTAGAGTCCAAATTATTTTGTAAAATATATATATTGTATAAAATAAAAAATGTTTAGTTCAGTACAAGCTTTATTTTTTTAAGCTGCTTTCACTTGTGAAATAAGTAAGTGTTAAGACTTGTTTTCTATCAAAATTAAGTGATTTTATACTTAAAACAAGAACAAAATGCCAATGTGGTCAGAAAAATAAACTTAATTCAGATGGGAAAAACACTTTTCTTTTTCTGACCCAATTTGCAGATATTTGTTATTGTTTTAGGCATGAAGTCATTTTGCTTCTCAAGTAAATGTACACTATATTGCCAAAAGTATTGGGACACCCCTCCAAATCATTGAATTCAGGTGTTCAATCACTTCCATGGCCACAGGTGTATAAAATCAAGCACATAGGCATACAGACGCTTCTACAAACATTTGTGAATGCAATAAGTCCATTAGTGAAATTTCCTCACTACTAAATATTCCACGGTCAACTGTTAGTGGTATTATAACAAAGTGGAAGCAATTGGGAACAACAGCAACGGACCTCCAAACTTCATGTGGCCTTCAGATTAGCTCAAGAACAATGTGTAGAGAGCTTCATGGAAAGAGCAGCTCATCCAAGCCTTACATCACCAAGTGCAATGCAAAGCGTGGGATGCAGTGGGGTAAAGCACGCCGCCACTGGACTCTAGAGCAGTGGAGACGTGTTCTCTGGAGTGACCAATCACACTTCTCTGTCTGGCAATCCGATGGACGAGTCTGGGTTTGGTGGTTGCCAGGAGAACGGTACTTTTCTTACTGCATTGTGCCAAGTGTAAAGTTTGGTGGAGGGGGGATTATGGTGTGGGGTTGTTTTTCAGGGGTTGGGCTTGGCCCCTTAGTTCCAGTGAAAGGAACTCTTAATGCTTCAGCATACCAAGACATTTTGGACAATTTCATGCTCCCATCTTTGTGGGAACAGTTTGGGGATGGCCCCTTCCTGTTCCAACATGACTTTTCTCTTTGTGCAGTGTGTCCCTCTATAGTAAGTATGTCCACAGTTTCCTTTGCTCACATCTAAACTGGCCGTCCTCAGTAACCACCTGAGCTGTATGCGTCTCGGCTAGCTCTAATGACCCTGCCGCTGAAGACATCATATGCTCCCCAAACACAGAGGTCCAATGCAGGGCGGCGTCCCCACAGGAATTCAGGACAGAAAAGCACATCTGCTCTGTTTAAAGGGCCTAATGAAGCCATTACATTCCAAGGAAGCCAAACTCTGTCTATAGATTAAACACAGGCTTCTGTTATTTTGGGGTTGTGACCTGCACAGACGGCTGCCAAGTGATGTCCTGTGAATTCCACAGGGGAACAGATGGTGCAAACTGCAAAGCACAACCCATATAGTGTTTCTAACATTATAGATGGTGACATTTTGATGCAGTTGGATCTGTAGAAAGTTGTGCATGTAGTGCATCTTTAAACAGGCCATATGCAAGGATTTTCATGTATTAATCACTTTTTTATTGCCAATGTGTGAACAGCTTGTAACGAAACTTAACAAATGAGACCTTCCCCGACTTTCTTGGTTGTCTATGCCTGTGGACGGATTTTTATATGAAGTACTGAATCACAAGGATGTGACGTTTACACTCGCTCCAGATAGTCTCTCTTCTGTTCAATGACACATGAAATTAATGCTTATACATTGTTCAGGAAAATGCAGATTCTCTACTGTAATGTCAATGTGTCATGCAAATAAAAGGGATTAATTCAAACTATAGTCTCAGATATAATTCATAATATCATAACATTTTAATGACCTCATCTGTTGACATGATGCCTGAGCTTGTGCAAACATATCCACATTGCAATGATCAGATGCTTTCTGAACTGCTGTTTTCTCACCGCTGTCACTGTTGTGTGTATGTTATTCACTTAACGGCCACTAATAACAAGGGTTTCTGAAAGCAAAATATAGCCCCTTTGAGCCACTGCAGTATTATGCATACACCACAAAAAATTAATTATTTTTGTCTTGTTGCGCACTAAAATACCTAAACATTCTTAAATCAAGATAAATTCACTTTAAAAGCAAAATGACATAAGAAAAATTATCAATAATAAGAGACTTTATGCTTAAAACAATAACAAATATCTGCCAGTGTGGTCAGAAAAATAAAACAAATTTTCCTTTTGAATTTTGAATTTTTATTTGACCCTATTAGCATATTTATTTGATTTTTTTTTTCTTGTTTTAAGTACATAAACATTTTTTTTAATACCTTAAGTATTTTTTTTCTCAAGTAAATGTGTCTTGATTTGAGAATGTTTAGATATTTGTACTATAAAACAAGTCAGAATTTTATTTATGTATTTATTTATTATTATTTTGCAGTGCATGGAATTTTATTTTCAAACAGATTGAACATTATAATGTTTGTAATTTGATTTATATGATGATCACAAACGCAAAACCAGCAGTACACGTGGAGTGGAGAAATTAATGAATTTTTCATTTTGCCAATGCTTTTCGGCCGTCATCAGGGCTAAAACAATGCAAATGGAGAAAACTCATTTAAATGCAAACAAAGACAAGATTAAACCTTTAATTAGCCAATCAGAGAGTTGGAACAAATCAGATGGTTTGATATCCTCCAATCACACACCATGGTTTGGTTTAGCTATTTTAACTATTTTCTTGCTACTAAAGCACAATTAGGGAACATATCACTGGAAATCATAAATGCTGCCTAGGTAGCTAAGATCTGTGACAGTGTGTGTTTGCTCATCACTATCAGCTCTCAAACGTGAGAGACACAACCACAGGACGTCAAACACCAGTTGATAGGAGTTTCAGTTGCTCATTTTATTGTGTTCAACATCAGTGACAAAAGTTCATAATCTGGCCAGTTTACAAAACTTACAGAGGATTCAGCTACTTTGTATAACATGTGAATGTAGTAAATGATGTTGTTTTTTAAGTTTCCTAAAGATTGTGTTGTTAGATTCTTGTTGCAGTTCCTCACGACTCACGAGTGTCTCTGATTCAAACTCAGTGATTTGGAATCTGTTCAAACAGTTCATTTCAATGAATCATTTAAAAACTCAATGATTCGTTTGTGACATCACTCAAAAATGTTCATGGAATACTTTGTGTGAATTTTTCATGTATCATTATTTTGTTAAAATATATATAATTTTTTAACCCTCATCCCTCCCTCGCACTTTATAACTTCCCTTGCGGTAGTGTTGTAGTCAAGACCACCTAATCCGAGACCGAGTTGAGACCAGGACCAATGTGTGTTGAGACCAAGACAAGATCAAGACCAAGGCAAGGCGAGACCGAGTCGAGACCAAGACCAGACCAGCACTCCTTAAATTCATAAAGATCCACATTACTGCCTGAGAAATTACTTATTTTTAATCAATAAACATAATTAGAATAAGACACTATATATAGAGCTGTTACCAATCAAATGAAACCATTAACAACAAAATTCATCTTTGCACTGGTGATGGTACAGAAGATGCATCTGAATTGGTGAATTACAAATGCATAAATAATGTTGAGAATAATGCTTTAATTTTTTTATTTAATGTTTGTATAAAAGCAATGTAATGTTTGCAGTCATGCTCAAATTTGTGAAAACAGCTCTCTTGCTCTTGTGATATTGCTTAATTATATCACGTTATAATATAAAAATCCAGATCTCATACAAATACGTTTTTGCAACAATATCTTGCATTTTATGAGCATTTGTATTAATTTTGGTGTCATTTTTGACACAGTCCCTCATTTCTGAACCGGCACAATAAATCAAAGTAGAATTAAGTTATTGATTGCATCTGAAGCAGTACGCTTTACATCCAATCACATTAATGATGTTAATAATTAAATCAGACAATGCACCAGCCATTTAGTAATATCCCATCAGTTGTGGTCTTGACCGGTCTTGAAACAAAATCCCGAGTCCTCTTAGTCTGAGAACGAGACAAGACTGAGTACAAATGTGGTCGAGAACGAGACAAGTCTAAGACCTTTGAAAAATGGTAAGACCGGTCTTGAGTACTACAACACTACCTTGCGGGTCAAAATGACCCGAAGCCCTAAAATTATATATATTTTTTTCGACCAGAAAGCTTATTTCATTTCATTTTGATGATATTTGTTCTATTTTTTAATGCAATTTTTTTTGGGGAGATTTATTTTTTATTTTTTTACCTTTAAACTACTAGATTTGTATTAATAAATAATAAATAAATAATACTTTAAGCACATTCTTCACATTCTTTCAACTTAAGTTCAAAATAGCTCACAATTTCATGCATATCCCTTTTAATTCAGCTCAAAATATCTTACATTGGGTGTCTTTGCCGACCTCTTGTGGAAAAAAAGATAATACAACATAATATTTCATTCTATATGGATATGCATGGATATGCATTCTATATGGATCAAATGAGCTGTTCCGCTGGGTCCTAAAGTCAGTCCTCTTCAGTATGCATTCAGATACACATGTAGACATTATAAAATAATTTTTGGTAAAGTTTTAGCAGTTTGAATTTTGAGCATTTTTTTTCTATGTGTACTGAAGCATTCCTCGCATTCCTAAGGGGGTCAAATTGACCCACGAGGGAAGGATTTGTTACTTTTTTAAAATTTCAAGCACAAAATTACCATGCCAATGGGCCATAGATAATTGCATTTATGTCTGTCATGGGATTTCCCTTCGGAAAAGCCATGTGAAATGGTCATTTCAGCAGCTGGGCTTCAGCACTTCAGGTCCCAGACATGCACTGCAGAAAAGGATTTTCTGACTTAACATCTTGTTTTACAGTACAAACATCCTGTTAACTGTCAATGTCCCGGAAGCGGGACAATTAGCAATTTATTGCCTTTTTTTGTGTCACATATTTTAGTAATCATCATAAATTAGGTATAATTTGAAAGCTTCATCCATTTTGAAATTGCGTTACCATAAAAACGGTACTTTAAATTTCGTGATATTAACTTCACATTTGGAACACAACTTGGATATGCATATGGCTTTGATTTGCTAGCAATTTTAGAGTCCAAATTATTTTGTAAAATATATATATTGTATAAAATAAAAAATGTTTAGTTCAGTACAAGCTTTATTTTTTTAAGCTGCTTTCACTTGTGAAATAAGTAAGTGTTAAGACTTGTTTTCTATCAAAATTAAGTGATTTTATACTTAAAACAAGAACAAAATGCCAATGTGGTCAGAAAAATAAACTTAATTCAGATGGGAAAAACACTTTTATTTTTATTTTTATCAAGCACATAGGCATACAGACGCTTCTACAAACATTTGTGAATGCAATAAGTCCATTAGTGAAATTTCCTCACTACTGTATTACTACTTCCTCACTGTATTATAACAAAGTGGAAGCAATTGGGAACAACAGCAACGGACCTCCAAACTTCATGTGGCCTTCAGATTAGCTCAAGAACAGTGTGTAGAGAGCTTCATGGAAAGAGCAGCTCATCCAAGCCTTACATCACCAAGTGCAATGCAAAGCGTGGGATGCAGTGGGGTAAAGCACGCCGCCACTGGACTCTAGAGCAGTGGAGACGTGTTCTCTGGAGTGACCAATCACACTTCTCTGTCTGGCAATCCGATGGACGAGTCTGGGTTTGGCGGTTGCCAGGAGAACGGGACTTGCCTGACTGCATTGTGCCAAGTGTAAAGTTTGGTGGAGGGGGGATTATGGTGTGGGGTTGTTTTTCAGGGGTTGGGCTTGGCCCCTTAGTTCCAGTGAAAGGAACTCTTAATGCTTCAGCATACCAAGACATTTTGGACAATTTCATGCTCCCATCTTTGTGGGAACAGTTTGGGGATGGCCCCTTCCTGTTCCAACATGACTTTTCTCTTTGTCCAGTGTGTCCCTCTATAGTAAGTATGTCCACAGTTTCCTTTGCTCACATCTAAACTGGCCATCCTCAGTAACCACCTGAGCTGTATGTCAAATTGACCCACGAGGGAAGGATTTGTTACTTTTTTTAAATTTCAAGCACAAAATATATATATATTTTTGTGTGTGTGTGTATTCGTGGTTCAAGTATGACAAAAGTCCTAGGGTCTTGGACCACTCCGATGAACTCTAAATAAAAAAAAAAATTAAATAAAAAATGAGTTTCGGGTCAAAATGACCCGAGGGAAGGATAACAAATATGGAAATATCACTATATATTACTTTACATTCGTCCATACACTAAAAATGATTTATGTACAGTGTTAAATATGATGGAATTGTTTCTGTATTGATTGTTCACTGGTATTTATGTTGTGCTCGAGGGTTGAAGGAAATGTCCGTAAACTTCTTACATTGAATAACTGATATGCATATGAAAATAATTAAATTGTGTTATTCCTTCCAGGGCTCATTTAGTGGAAAACAATGTGGTAAACTTCATTTTTAATGATCAAATACATAAGTTATATTCAATTTCTTTTCTTTTTTTTTATCCATATCACTCAAGGCTAAAGTGTATCAGGTTTAAACTTATCCATTAAACTTTTCTGATGTCAAGAGCATTAAGATAAATACCTCACAGGTATTTTTAATTCCACAAGCCACCTTGTTGACAATAGAGCAGAATATGTGTGTGGGTACATCTGCCTCGACTTCCTAAAAGCGCTTTTACCATCTGCAAAGTTACGCTTCACTTGCTTTTATTTTTACTTTAAGCCTGGCAGAAAACATCTTTAGAGGGAGGTCAGGCGTGTCACGGTTGAAATAAATTGCAAAACCAATACTGCCGTTATGTGGGAAACACAAGAGCGTCGAAGTACTTCTAAATGGAAAAGCCTCGAGAACTCATATGAAAGCCTATAAAGACGAAGACTTCAAGGGAAGCTCTGGAATGAAGGATGGTGTGATAACACACTTCTGCTGTGGAAAAAAGGTGCTTCGCTGGTCTGTTGTGGGTTTTTTCAGATGATTTGATTTGTGATTTGTCATTTCAATCAGGTTATGCTCCCTCAAAGTGACCCGGTCCAGCTGAAAGTCAGCGTCAAACAAGCTGTCAGAGCGCATTGGCTAGTGGATATACGATTAGGCCGAGGTAGCAGAACATCCATACTTTCCAGCTTTCATCGAAGTGTGCAGATTGACTACAGCCATTGATCCCACTGCAAGCGGACTCTGTTCTCTTTAACGAGCTCGGACAACTTCACTGTTTAGAAAAGACAAATGCTACAGAAGCTTCCCACCTGCCAGGCCGGATGAGCCGAACCCGGGCCTGCTCTGAAGCGGCAGCTGGCGGCTGGTAATGAATCAAGGCCTGGCCAGCTGCGTGATAGATGTCACTGTCGGCCAGCGCTGATTAGCTGAGAATTACAGCTGTGTGTGTTACATTGCATCTTTTTCCTCTCGCCTTCTACTTTCACTTTTATAATTTCAAAAATGGTTCAGGAATGGTTTGAGAAGCACAACAACGAGTTTGAGGTGTTGACTTGGCCTCCAAATTCCCCAGATCTCAATCCAATCGAGCATCTGTGGGATGTGCTGAACAAACAAGTCCGATCCATGGAGGCCCCATAAGTCCGGATCGGATTCAGAACGATGATCAAAACACAGATGGAGTAGATCGAGTCCATCAACACCCCAAAGCTCGTCCTGGGTCGACATTTCATTCAGTAACATTAGGCAGTTTTGATTTATTTGCTGTTTATTTTTATATAATTCATTTTTAAAAATGAAAATGGGAAATGAATCTTTGCTGACGCTAAAGTGCACAGTTTTCGTCTTAGGACCGTTTCCCTGCTCGAGGTTAAGAGCCACTGGCCCACAGGGAAAGGCGCTGTCCCGTCAGGCGTTTTGTTGACTTTGATGTAATCCTTTGACTGACCCCTTTCACTCTTGTGAGACTTCAGAGACATTCAGACATGACACGAGCTGTCCTGACATCTGCCAGAGTTCAGCTATTTCAAAAGATGTGCCCTCACTAGGGGTCATGCCCAATCAAATATTGGGCGAATTACATGCATTTTATAATCTTGTTAAGTTAGTAACATAAAAAGTAGTTATATTATTTACATTATATTTACATATACTATGAATGTTCTATGATCCAGATCATGCTACACTGAAGTTGACTTTAAAATGCATTCAAAGGCCACTTTTTAATTTTTGTGTGTGTGAGAGATTGCGTGCGTGTGTGAGAGAGAGTGCGTGTGTGTGTGCGCGTGTATGTGTGTATATATGCATGTGCGTGTGTGTGTGTGTGTGCGCGTGTGCTAGCATATGTGTGTGTGTGCGTGCATGTGTGTGTGTGAGAGAGTGCGTGTGTGTGAGAGTGCGTGTGTGTGAGAGAGTGCGTGTGTGTGCGTATGTATATGCGTGTGTGTATGCATGTGTGTACGTGCGTGTGCATCTGCGTGCATGTGTGTGTGCATCTGCGTGCGCGTGTGTGTGTGCGTCTGCGTACATGTGAGTGCGTGCATGTGTGTGTGCATCTGCGTGCGCGTGTGTGTGTGTGTGGGCGTCTGCGTGCATGTGTGTGCGTCTGCGTGCATGTGTGTGTGAGAGAGTGCGTGTGTGTGAGAGTGTGTGCGCGTGTATGTGTGTATATATGCATGTGCGTGTGTGTGTGCGCGTGTGCGTGCGTGCTAGCATATGTGTGTGTGTGTGTGAGTGTGTGTGTGTGTGAGAGTGTGTGTGTGTGCATGTGTGAGAGAGTGTTTTGTGTGCGTGTTTGCATGCGTGTGTGTGTGAGAGAGTGCGTGTGTGTGCGTATGTATATGCGTGTGTATGCATGTGTGTACGTGCGTGTGTGTGCATCTGCGTGCATGTGTGTGCGTGCATGTGTGTGTGAGAGAGTGCGTGTGTGTGAGAGTGTGTGCGTGCATGTGTGTGTGCGTGTGTGCGCGTGCAAACACAAATGTCAACATGGTTTTTCCTTTCTTTCTCAATTTTTCAAATGAAGCCATTTTGGCCCCGTCCGTGTTTGACACGTAATATATTCACCCACCACAAAACACCATAAAACCCTGGATTTAAAAGTTTCATCATCCCCCAGCCTCTCATTTCTCACACAGAAAAATAAGTATTATTCAGCCTGGGGTTGTGCATTTATGCAGGATTTAGGCCTGCCTTTATATTCTGTGCCTCGTCTTTCTCTGTCTCTCGATCGCTCTCATTTTTTAATGGCCAGTATAATATTTGCACTGGGATGACTGATATAATTTACTATTTTTACTAATTTACTAAAATACAGTACATACAATGATATTACATTATAGAAGTCATATAACTATAATGTAATATCATACAGTTTTCAATGTGCATTCAAGCATTGTGCTATAGTATTCTATTCCAAATAGCCTTCTGCTCCTTTTTCTGGCCTAAAGGAAAAATTGTCAGTTTTATGATTTTGTTTTTTAATAATATGTCTCATATAGGCTCCTGCATGCCTCAAAGGGTGCAGTATGAAGCTCAGCGTGTATCTTTTAAAGAGCACAGGTCGTGTTTGGCTCTAAGGGTATAGCACACTATTACCGGCGTCTAGCAGTCAGAAGGGTGAATCTTGTCAGATTAACTTCAATCGTGTCCCTGGGTGGGTTTTTCAGGGATACGCAATTAGCCTTGGATCAAGGTCTTAAATTGACATGGTGGTCCAATCACCCATCACAGATGCGTAATTTCATGAAGGAAATCGGTTAATTAGGCCCTCCGATTTCCACATGTTCCGTGTTCCCGTAAGAGCGCGGCTGATTGAGTCGGTTTACCGTGGTTTCACCCAGACATCTGCCGCGCCTCGCTCTAACTGTTCCTCTGTGTGCGCAGCAAAGCAAACCCATCTTATCTCAGCGAGTGAGCAGCAGCGTCCTGCCATATGTGAAAATACTGGCAGAAGATCGTTGTGTACATGCGGTATATCCTTCACATTAGGCTACATTAACTTTTTCTTCAGCAAAGTTCTCCAGAATATTTAATTACTATAATTATTCATATATGCAAACAAATCTGGCCAAACTGACAGCTGTTATTCCTAAAATGTAAATAAATAACGTAATTTGAGCAAGCTATGAAAGTCTGTGCATTATAGTAATTTTACCACAATTAAAAGTTATATATATATATACACTCACCTAAAGGATTATTAGGAACACCTGTTCAATTTCTCATTAATGCAATTATCTAATCAACCAATCACATGGCAGTTGCTTCAATGCATTTAGGGGTGTGGTCCTGGTCAAGACAATCTCCTGAACTCCAAACTGAATGTCAGAATGGGAAAGAAAGGTGATTTAAGCAATTTTGAGCGTGGCATGGTTGTTGGTGCCAGACGGGCCGGTCTGAGTATTTCACAATCTGCTCAGTTACTGGGATTTTCACGCACAACCATTTCTAGAGTTTACAAAGAATGGTGTGAAAAGGGAAAAACATCCAGTATGCGGCAGTCCTGTGGGCGAAAATGCCTTGTTGATGCTAGAGGTCAGAGGAGAATGGGCCGACTGATTCAAGCTGATAGAAGAGCAACTTTGACTGAAATAACCACTCGTTACAACCGAGGTATGCAGCAAAGCATTTGTGAAGCCACAACACGCACAACCTTGAGGCGGATGGGCTACAACAGCAGAAGACCCCACCGGGTACCACTCATCTCCACTACAAATAGGAAAAAGAGGCTACAATTTGCACAAGCTCACCAAAATTGGACAGTTGAAGACTGGAAAAATGTTGCCTGGTCTGATGAGTCTCGATTTCTGTTGAGACATTCAGATGGTAGAGTCAGAATTTGGCGTAAACAGAATGAGAACATGGATCCATCATGCCTTGTTACCACTGTGCAGGCTGGTGGTGGTGGTGTAATGGTGTGGGGGATGTTTTCTTGGCACACTTTAGGCCCCTTAGTGCCAATTGGGCATCGTTTAAATGCCACGGCCTACCTGAGCATTGTTTCTGACCATGTCCATCCCTTTATGACCACCATGTACCCATCCTCTGATGGCTACTTCCAGCAGGATAATGCACCATGTCACAAAGCTCCAATCATTTCAAATTGGTTTCTTGAACATGACAATGAGTTCACTGTACTAAAATGGCCCCCACAGTCACCAGATCTCAACCCAATAGAGCATCTTTGGGATGTGGTGGAACGGGAGCTTCGTGCCCTGGATGTGCATCCCACAAATCTCCATCAACTGCAAGATGCTATCCTATCAATATGGGCCAACATTTCTAAAGAATGCTTTCAGCACCTTGTTGAATCAATGCCACGTAGAATTAAGGCAGTTCTGAAGGCGAAAGGGGGTCAAACACAGTATTAGTATGGTGTTCCTAATAATCCTTTAGGTGAGTGTATATATATGTGTGTGTGTATGTATGTATATGTGTGTGTATAATGCACAATATATAATACACACACACACATATATATATTTACAAACTTTTATGTTAGATGCGATTCATCGATTTGAAAGTATGAGTTAATTCATATACATATATTTATATTTAAATAATATTAAAACTAATATTAATTTAATAAAAACTTTATAATTAGTAATATTAAAACTTAAATTGGAACTACATTATACTTTATATTCTATACATTTGGTGAAATTCTTTATAGATATAGATGTATACATTTTTAATTTAGTAATTAGTAGAAATACATTTTAATTAAATTATGCATTTTAATTAAATGGTGTAATTTTTTAATAATTATATATTATATTTTATATAATTTTATATTGGGGGGGGGGGGGGGGGGGTCTTATTGGTTTATTTAAAGGAATTAAATTATTAAAGGATTAAAAGGGATTTAAGGAATTAAAGAAAAAGAAATAAGAACAGTAAAAAGTCCAGTCATATTTTAGTTATTAACTAAACTATTTGCAAATAATATATATTTTTAAATATGCACACATTCACTCTTATCTTCGTCTGCCTAATATGTAAAAATGCTTTTCTTGTCACGTCAAATTCAGTTATGATTTACATAAATAGTGTCATATTTTTAATTAAAAATGGTGAAATTTCATAGAAAATGCCAAGTAGTTTGCATCACTCGATATTACTGTTGGTCGCTGAACGTTTTAAACAGCTGTCAAATATTGAATGTTTAGCTACTTACATCTTACGACGCACTCTTTCAGTGCTAAAGTGTCGCGTTGGAATTGGCACTAACGGTAAGCCCCGCCTTCTTTGATTTGATTGGCCATCTCACTCATTCTGACAGTGACGAGCGCTGTTAGACCGCTGAGGCAGACCAACTTAAAAAATGTAACGTTTTACTTTTGTCATCCTAGCAACAAACAGAGCGGTGTGTAATGGAGTACAGCAGAGCAGCATCAAGAATATCAAATATTGGGGGGGACAATTTGGCCATTTCTAATTATTCGGGGGGGCTTGTCCTCCTCAATGTCTATGGTGGTTACGGGCCTGGTATTTATACCTTTTGGTAAAATTCCTTTTAGCAAGCTCATATGTTGCTGCTATGAAGTTCTGAGTGATTTTATCTTGTTGATATGCGGTTGCTAGGGTGTTCTGTGTGTTTGCTAGGTGGTTTCTTTTTCAATGCAAGTGGGATTCAGTCAGGCAAAACTCACATAATAACATGCCTGTCCTAAACAAGCCTCACAACTTCACTTAGCAAGCAGAGTAATTTCCTCAAATGCTGTCTCGACTCCCTGTCGACCTCCCTGTTGCCTGAATCTCTGCTCCGTATCCCACTCGTTGACTTTCTTATCGAAGAGTCACCCAGAGACCCTCTAAACGGTGGGGTTTGCTTTCGGCACAGGCAATATCAAATTGACACACGAATCAAGACCCTCTCAAAGCAAGTAAGTGGCGGTTGTAGTGTCAGAGCTCTCAGTCGGTGGCCATTGTTAACAACAAAAGAGCCGTGACAGTGTGTTCTCCCAGCAGAGTGCTCCAACGCCCGCCAATGGCTCTTTTGTCATGCCGTGATTGGCAGTCGAACACCTGGTCAGATGCTGTAATATTGCTCATTGTGATGCATTCTGGCGAGCTGTGATATCTTCTACCGGCCCAGCATAATACTGGCATTCCACCAGCTGAATTACAATCAACAGAAGAGTTTCGCCTCAGCGCAGGCCTTCCCAAGGGGCTTTGCTCTCATTGATTCTTGTTAGTGCTAGCAGTGAGTCTGGCCGCTGTAGGGACACGATCGGTCTGGAGACCTTGTGTTTGGGAGACCTACAATCACTCTGATTGTCACACCTGGTTAAACCTGAGTGCTGAGGACCAATGGATGATGAGCTAGCTGCCAGAACAGGTCCAATTCTCACTATTAACTATGACTTTTGCCTTAATAAACTCCTGATTACTGCTTATTAATAGTAAGGTAGTTGTTAAGGTTAGGTATTGGGTAGGATTAAGGGATGCAGAATAAATGGAGCTGGTGGATTTCCAAATTCAAAGTTCAGCTTCACTGAAATTCTGTTGCACTTTTTCAAGTTCGACTTGTGACTTTCCAAGGAAACTTTCCACATTTTTTGTTCAGAAATTGTCTCTGTGTAGACATCACAGCCTACATTAGCGTATCTAGTCTTCAGCATTCATCCAAATAGGATGCTCTACATTTACATCTACAGTCTTAAAGGTACAGTTGCATTAGTTTTAAAGATATAGAAGCAAAAAGAGCCTGTTAAATTGTGAAGTGTCAGAGAGAGGATGGAAAAGGTCATGTAAAACGAAATACTTTGAGTAGGGCTGCGTTAAACTCCACTTTTAGACATACACACACAAACTTTGTAACGCACAGTTGAGATGTTGTTGACCAGAAAGAAAACAAATGTGTGGTGTCAGAGGAGAAGATACAGAAACGAGAGCTGGCGTATTTTCCCCGGGTTTAATAAAATTACACATCACACTCATCCGCATACATGGGGATTGAGTGAGGAAAAAGTACACAAATAAACATTCAACTCAACACACACTCTACGCACATACGCAGTTGTCATTCTACCTCGAATTACCGTAAATGCTCTAAGTTACAACTTCCCTAAGCACTTCCCCTCGGAGGAATCCCGGCCGGCATTTTAAAGTGACAGCAGCCTAATAAACCTGCTGCTGTCTGTGTCATTTAATGTTAATCAAACAACAAAAGAAAATGAAAGAATCCTAAACTGCTGAATAACTTTAGAAACTTTAATAAGAATCAATGTATATTTAATTCATACGATGAATACAGAGCTTTATTTTTTTACATTTGATTACGTTATTCAATTTGTGTATAGGCTATAGGCTAAATTGTGTTTTTATTTGTATGTCTTTTCTATTTGTATTAGTCCTATTGTTTGTAATTTTATTTTTTTATAGAATTATTACTGACTGTTTCAACCATAGGCCGTAAAAAAGATGGATGATGCACCTTCACTCTCTTCCATTGTAGAAAAGTGAAGCCGCCAATCTCCCAATATGGCGCTGACATCTTGGAGCCGCGCTATCAAGGCCCGTCCACACTCCCGCATAATCGCTTAGTACAGTCTTAGTAAACACTTTATATATAGGAAGACGCACTGCAATTACTTATGAATGGGAGAAAGTGCAACGCCCAATATGGCGAATAAGCCCCGCCTTCTAAATGAAAGAGCCAATCGTTGATTAGTAAAGTCATTGCGTCACTGCAGCTGGCGTTAGAAGCGCCGGTTGCTATAGAAACAGGCAGTGTTCTGAGACGCGCGCTGGGTCCAGGCAGAAAAATGCAGTTTTTTGGTCATGATTCGAGCGTTTAGAAACAACATTTATGAGACAGTTGTTGTCAGATTTCATTGATGATTTCAAATATGAAATTTAATCTTAAGCTTGGCGAACAGTTTTGGAGAATTTGATGTTTCCCCATTCAAAGAGATAGGAGCTGCACTTGCATGCCCGAGAGGCATTTCAAAGATGGCCGCCGAGTGAAATGACTTGTCTTAAAGGGACTTTGGTACAGTTTGCTGCAGAACAACTCATTATGTCGGTGTGAAATAAACAGTTATGGAAATGTAGAAATTAAAGTTAAAGCTCAAATCTCCTCCCAAAAATCCTGAAAAAGTCAGTTGGTGCCTCAGTGACTACTTCGCTCAGAGAAGCTGTCAATCATGACGTTTTTATAGCATCAAATAACTAACTAAAACCAAACTTATTTAAAAAAACGATCACTTGAACTTACATCAGTGTGATAAAAAGTACCTAAAATGACAGAAACCATCTTTGGAAAAAAATTATTTGAAGTGTAATTTGATTGTTTAGTTTGTCTCATGTCCCATTCGATTACATGGAGAGGGCGGGGTTTATGAGCTATACTGCATTCAGACACCTGGGGGCAATCAAAGCGTTTTGGCTTCACTTTTCAGGACTTGTGCGGCACACTTGGTTTCAACTCACTATTGTTGGTTGACACTGAAACTGCTCTGAAAGAACAGATTAAGGGGTTGGGGGTCATTTTGGGGTTTTTATGAATGTTTACTAAGTTTTGCTTAGGGCCCACAAAAGTCTAGGACTGGCACTGCCTAACATTACAAGTAGACATCTTCGATTTGAGCCCTTTAAAGTGCCAGACTGCATTTACTGCTGTCGCACATCTCATCTTTTTGAATATGCTTGCCTGGATGTGCATATGACAAAATATTCACACTTGTTCATTAGCATCAGCTCACCTATTGAGTCCATTCAGTTTCTCGAATGAAGTGCCTCTTGTAGATGTGGGGTAATTACAAACCAGCGCTGACAGGCCATCAGTCAAGTGCGCTCTCAGGAAACACAGGATGAATGGGAAGGGGAAGCCTGCGGGGAGGGCCGGCACTCATCTAGATAAAGATGTCTCTTTTGAAAAACAGCTGATGCCCTTTCTGTCATTTTTCTGCAGTGACACCAACACGACTGTATTAGCGCAAATGAGATTCTCCAGGCATGCTGTCTCTTCTCTGTGTAGTGAAAATTAGCTGAAAGGGACTGTTGGAACAAGAGGAGCTTGCAGTCTGCTGCCTGTCAGTGAAGTGTTGGGACTTCATTACCATAAATAGAAAAGGCCTGAAATATTGATTTAACATGAAAGAAAACAGTAATTGGGCCATTTAATTTCAGTTTATTTAAAAGGATAAGGTTATTCATAGTTTAAAAGGAAAGTTCGCCCCAAAAAACATACGTTTTGCTTGAAACATGAGTGGAACACGTTACCTTGTCTACACAACAATTGTGAATAACTACAGCTGAAATAACACTATAAAAGTAGTCCATACGACTTATTCAGAGTCTTCAAAAGCCATACGATAGCTTTGTATGAAAAAAAAATGTGTTCATTTTAAATATTCCCCTCCAGTTTAACTCTCCAATCTCAAACATGGCGCCTCAAGATGCATGTTTGACCTAAATGACATTAAAGGCCCTATCATACACCTGGCGCAATGTGACGGCAGTTTTTTACAAGTTTCAGCGCCACGTTGTTTAAATAGCAAATGCACTCGTGCCCATCTGTTCACCCATGGGCGTCTGGTCTGAAAACCAGGTGTGTTCAGGAGCATTGTTGGCGTGTAACTGAAAAACGACTGGGCCATTGACCAACACAAACCTGGTCTAGTGTTATTTAAAGGGTGTGTTAGTAATGTGCGCCTATAGACGGTGCACAACGTGTACACTCTGCTTATTACACACACAGGGACACGCAGCAGCACACAAACATACCAAATATCACAAATAAAAGGATTCCTCTCTAGAGAAGCGTTCAGTCTTTCCACTCACATGTAAATAGCAAATCCGCCATGGTGCGAGCGCAACTGGCTTTTAAAGGGAAAGGGAGATGAGACTCTGATTGGTTTATTGCACGTAAACACACCCATGACTCATTAAGAGACTAGGTACAACCCTTTTGGACCATGTGCCTCACGCTGACCGTTTTTTATGTCGTTAAACTAGTAAAAGTGGATTCGGACACGCCCTAAGAGCACCTGCGCCGTGCGCTTCAGTCCATGCACTCAGATCATTAAAATAGGGCCCATAAAGTCATTGATATGGTGGCATATCTGAACGTAAACTTGAGAGTTTAGAGCGAAGGGACAAATTTCAGCAAAGAAAATTTGAGCTATTCCAACGATTTGGAATAAAATATACTTTTATGGTGTTTTTTTTTTTTTTTGTTCTTTTTGAAGTGGTAGTACAATAGCCATATAATGCAAAATTACTCCTTTGTGTTACAGGGAAAAAAAGAAATGTGTATATACAGTCAAACCAAAAATTATTCAGACACCAGATATAATCTTTTACTAGTGTGTGCAGGACGCTATAAATCATTTATGTAAGTGAGGATAGCAAAATAAAGTAAACTGTGACATATTATACCCAAAAATTCTTCATACAGTGGACTACCAGTAAAATTGATAAAAATTTGGGACCAAAAATATTCAGACACTTTGACCTGAGCATGTTTTGCTGACGTGTTTTTTCTTTAATTGCTAATGCGACCTTTTACACCACAGACTGAACAAAATTAAGCATTTGCTTGGTCATTGGTTGACCTAAATTGGTATTATCTAATTGTGTACTTACATTTAACAGCTGAACATCTGACACAGTTCTTGTCATATTTTATTACCATTTTCTAAACTAAAGCGAATAAACTGTGATAATGTGAGAAATGTTGAAGGTGTCTGAATACATTTTGGTTTGACTGTATGTATATTTTTTTTTATTGAAATCAGCTGTGAAATCTTGTGCAACAAACCTTAACTTTTACTGTAAATAATTTCCTCTTTGCTTTAATGAGAATGAGAATTTTTATTTATTTATTTGGTTGGCTTCCAGGATTTTGAGGATGGTAAATATGTTTAACTATCATGAAAATAATTATCATTATGCAATAATTCTTAAAGGTGCTAAATTAGGCTTCATTTTCTTTATACAAAATAAAATGTCTTGTTTTTAACGTCTTTCCTTCGGTAATGCTGTTTGTATATCTATTCGTATTTGTATTACATTTCTGTTATTTTGGACGGAAAGAAGAAAGTGAGTTTGGAATGATATGCGGATGAGTAAATAATGAAATTTTTTGGTGAGCTTTACCTTTAAAATGTGATGTATTTTTCGGCTTTGACTGTAACACATGAGACTAATACAAACTATCGTCATTGTTTTGAGTGAGTAGATGACAGAAGTTTCATTTTTGGTTGGCAAAAACAGTGTAGCAACTTTGGTTTAACCCTTAAACGCATTCCTCGGGTCTTAATTGACCCATGCAGGAAATTGCTCAGCGATTGCAGAGCAAGTACTGGAGTGAAGTATCTGTCAGCGATACATTTTTTTTTTATTTTTGAAGACGTTGAAAACCATGGTTTTGAGAATATGACGAATATTTAGTTAACTTTACTTAATGTCTTAATTTAATTGTAAAAATCTAGTAATCTGTACTAGTCACATACTATGCCTTTTTTACTCAGAAAATCCAAGAAAATCCGGGGCAATTCTTAATAGACTTTTCACTCATGACCTCCACTTCTGCAGTTATTTTTGCATTCACTGTTTTCCCAAAGTCATCTTGAATGTTGAATTGTCAATACAACTGAAGAATTTGAGAGAACATCACATAAGCTGACTTCATAAATTGATGTTGATTTTCCTTAAATTTTTTTGTTTTAACTCACCATTATGGGGATCAATGTTCCCTTTGGTTGGGCACTTGGAACTTAATTGATATTGTTGTAATTCTCTTCCTACAAGAAATCACAGTTATTTGATTTCAAAGGAGTGGAAGTAAATATTATACATATACCATGTTGCTAACACTTATGTCATAAACACCTTGTGGATATTTTAGCTGGGTTGATATAATCCTGATATATGATATAATATAATTATAATTGATATATTTGTAACAACATCTTGCAATTGATCATGCTTGAGTCACACACAGACTTCAACATTCAACATGCAAAACACAACAATGGTAACAATTACATTTCATTTAAAGTAAATTATCAAGTACTCTCAGTTCCTTTTTTAGTCACTACAACTCTTGTGTAAGTGATCTATACTAACTAAGCATTTGTCAGTACAACATACTATTCCTATTTCACTTGGTTTTTTTAAGGCGATCGGTTTGCATGCTTTTTTTTAAGTAAGTCTAATTAGATTTTACATTGTAGATGGGGAAATGAGCTCTCACGATGACTTTCGTGATGGTAAAAAGCATCTGCTCAAGTTCAACCCTTCCAAGTTCCAAAAAGTAACAAAATATGCTTTATTTTATTCTTTTGTAAGTGTTATTTAAATATCAGGAGAGTTATATATACTGTTCTGGCAGTTAGAGAGCCATCCATGCAGATTCGGGTCACTAAAGACCTGATTATGTAATAATGATGATTGGCAAAACATTAATGCATTTAAGGGTTAACAGAGAAGCAGTGGAGGGAAAATAAAAGCTCATGCATATCAGTTTGGGCTTATTAATTAAGAGTATTTTTAGATCTGATTCACAGAGTATGTTTGGATCCCCAGAGGCGATGCCATCTCTTGTCTGCTCTGACTCATGAGCGCGAGAGGATGCAGGACACGACAGACGGCGGGAGGAAAACAGTCTGTTATTTGTTCTGTGGTGGAGTCTCTCAGAATGAGCTTCCCGATGAAACCCAGTGATGTTAGTAATGTATTCCTACAGTGTGAAACTGTGTCCGTATTCCTAGCCATGCTGGCATTCTGCATGAAGTGTTTCAGCAGGAGTACAATGTGTCCAGAAGGATTCCTGCCCTTTCCCGATGGCCGTGGCTGGATTGTAAATGAAGAGAGAGAGTCAAAGTCAAGTCTCGGAGGCGTACGCTTCAATGAAGTGCCAGCTTAGTCTCAGATGTTTCTCCTAAAATTCCTTTGAAGAGAAATAAAAACCAATCAATCAAAAATATGCTGCGTATCATCAGCATAACTATGCGTGACTATTTTATTAACTATATAGAGCCCAGTGGAATCATGTAAAGGGGAAAAAGTAACGGCACTAAAATAGAGCCCTGAGGTATCCCATAAGTTACAGGAGCAGCAGAAGAATAATGATTCCCAATCTTTACCTTTACTGTTAGCTTTTATTTATATATTTTTAGTTTTCATGTTAATTTTAGTTTCATTGTTAGCAGTTTTGTTAGGTGCTTTTGTCATTTTATTAGTTTTTATAAAATTATCTAGGTTAAATTTATTTTTATTTCAGTTTTAGTTTTAGCTATAGTTTTTATTTATTTCCAGTTAATAATTTTAGTGCATATATATATATATATATATATAAAATTTCAGCTTTATTTCAGTGAACATAAATGTTTTGAATCATTTTAGTTTTAGTTAATGTTAATTTGAACAGGTAGTTTGTAACGTAGTTTGAACAGGTTCATCGTTTTATCCCTCTCTCCGGTTGTTATGAGGCAGTATGTGGATCTTAGAGGAAAATGTCCTTTTTTTTTTTTTTTTTAAATTGTCGCTAAGCAGCACTTTAAATAATTATCCTGCATCATAGAAAATGGCCTGATTTATGGAGAAGCAGTCATTTTTCACTTCAAAATCATACGATAAATGTGCAATATGCAAAAATATGCTTTTTTTTAGGGCTGATACAATTATTGTGGTGTGATTATTATTTTTATGACAATTATATGATAATTCTCCCAAATTCTCATTACCATAATGCAACAAGTTTATTTATTTATTTATTTATTTAAGCATAAGTCAAATTCAGTACATCAGATACTATCATGATGCAATATTTGGTTTAAATGTGCTTAATTGTTATGAAAATATGCTTAATTTACTTATAAAGTCCACCTGCAGTCAATAAGTTTATCCTTAAAAACTCATCTTTGATAATCACATATTTAAACTTTTCCCCCTGTCAAAATCATTTCTCTATGCCTTAAAATAGCTTGAATGTAACTCTACACCCTTGCTTCATTTAGTATACGTGAAATCATGAATATGCAAATTATCCCCGCCTCCACTCACTCAATGCCAAGTGGAAATACTGGTTTAATTCAGCCTTATATGTTTGAACCAGAAACTGATTCAGAAGAAGAGGAGGAAGAGTGAATTATACAGACTCGTCTATAAGCTGATGTGTCAGAATGGTAATGCGTTTTATGTATCGCTCTCTACAACCTTAGACGCCTTTGGCTTGACTATGTTATGTCACCATCTCAGTATGCCTTCTAAAAATCAGCATCCTTAGAAACGCTTAGAACATCATAGAACGTCAGTGGAGAAAGTATAGTTAGTTGATGATTATAGTTTAGTTGATGATTATAGTTTAGTTGATGATTTTTCCTTAAAGGTGTTCTTGTGCTCACTGTAGAAAAGCCCCGCCCACATTTCAGCGGGATTGGTTACATGTTTGTGACGGTAGGAATCAGGGGCGATTTCAAACCGCATTTTTGAGACATGGTTTGTCTTAAGGCATATTCAAAACACCACATAGACATATAAACAACATTAAAAACTTGATTTTCCACACAGGACGTCTTTCTTGACATTCAGTAATGCTGTACAAAGTTTGTATCACTGTTAATAAGAAATTCATTTCAATTTCTAGCGTTGCATCCTCTTTTTTAGTAATATTTGCATCTTTGTCCACAAAAACCACTTCTATTTTAGAGGACAGGATTTGGGGTTGCTCTATTACAGCATCTGTGTCCATGTCTCCGTTCCACCTCCACTCTTCCTTCATGTTTAATAGAATCATTTAAGAAAAACCAGCTGTGACTTGCAAAGCTTAGCGTGTTTGCTCGAGTTCTCTTACGCCCAGCTGTGAGGAAGTGCTTTTCCCCTTCGCTGCGTCGCTTTTAATGCATTTCCTCTGCATCTCTGAGGGTAATGTTATTCTCATGCACGTCGAAGTCAGCAGTTCACCGGCGCGTGAAACAGAGTGCTTGGATTGTTGGAAAATTAAGAATGGTGCAAAAAGTCAGTGGACGCATGCAGGACTAATTGTGTTTTTGCCAGAGCCAGCTCGGTTGTCCGTTCGGCTTCGTCACAGATCTTCACTGACCCCGCTGAGTGTCTGTAGCTCTAACACCAGCGTCCTCGGGCCAGGCGAGTTGTAGTGAAATCAGATGGGTTGCCATCAGTGATGCAGGTAGAAGCTCTTAAAGGGACAGTTCACTCAAATAGGACGATTTTGTGCTTATGTCGTACTTTGTTGAATTGTTGAATAAAGTCGTTATTTTTGATTGTTTCTTGCGCACAAAAGGTATTCTCGACACTGCATAAAATTAAGGTTGAACCACTGGAGTCACATGGACTATTTTAATGATGTCTTTCCTACCTTTCTGGGCCTTGAAAGTGTTAAATTGCTGTCTATGGAGGGGTCAGAGAGCTCTCGGATTTCATAAAATATATCTTAATTTGTGTTCCGAAAATGAATGAAGGTCTTACAGGTTTGGAACGACATGAGGGAGAGGAATTAATGACAGGATTTTCATTTTTGGGTGAACTAACCCTTTAATGCGTCAGCATACCAAGACATTTTGGACAATTTCACGCTCCCAACATTGTGGGAACAGTTTGGGGATGGCCCCTTCCTGTTCCAACATGACTGTGCACCAGTGCACAAATCAAGGTCCATAAAGACATGGATGAGCGAGTTTGGTGTGGAGGAACTTGACTGGCCTGCACAGAGTCCTGACCACAACCCGACAGAACACCTTTAAGATGAATTAGAGCGGAGACTGCGAGCCAGGCCTTCTCGTCCAACATCAGTGCCTGACCTCACAAATGCGCTTCTAGGAGAATGGGCAAAAATTCCCATAAACACACTCCTAAACCTTGTGGAAAACCTTCCCAGAAGAGTTGAAGCTGTTAGAGCTGCAAAGGGTGGGCCAACTCCATATTAAACCCTACAGATTAAGAATGGGATGTCATTAAAGTTCATGTGCATGTAATGGCAAACATCCCAAAACTTTTGGCAATATAGTGTATATTATTTCCATAATAAGTACTCATTTTTTAAAAGTATGCTTCTTTTTTTATAAGGACAAGCTCTAAAAAAATGACTAAAAAGCACCATAAAAGTGCAACTTCAGACTTTCAACAGCACTCAAGTCATGTGGATGAATTTTATAATAATTCAGTGATGCATTTTGTCCATTTTGGAGCCCCACAAGTGTTTGTCCCCATTGGAAAAGAGCTAAATGTCTTTGTATTTCTTTACAGACTGAATGGTTGAGTCTTCTCTAATGGTTTCAAATGAAGATGCAAGCTCAGTAATCATTATTGGAGCCCCTCGTGTTTGGGGCGAGACTAAAAAGCGTAGGAATTTGTCACTGGTTTTATGTGTTTCATCTGTACGCGTGCCTGAGGCGCAAGGCATGAGCCGAGCACAGCCAGAGAAATGACAAGACCTTATTGCCTGATTTTCTCCTTGTCTCATGCCGTGATGTGTAAGTCAGATCATTATCTCCGTCAGCTTTGCTCTTTCGCCCTTTAGAAACTTTCCTCTCTCGTTGCAGGTAGCAGCAATTTTTCTGAATGGACTACAACGCTCTTTACGGGTTAGAGATACACAGCGTTGTTTACTGTTCTCCTCTCTGTTGATTTACTCGTGTGTCAGTCGTGACTGAGGTGATGTATTGTTCAGATTGATGGCACCCGCAGGGTAAGTGTGATATATGGGCATGCTGGGTAGGAAATCGAGAAATTTCCTCCTATTACAAGTCGGAATGTCACTATGAGCTCATTACGTTTCTTCAACGTGATGACAACTTGGCCTCATTTAAGGGGTCAGGAAAGTGAAATGTAGCTTATTTTAGTTCTCTGGCCTTTTTAGTGGATCTTTTGGTGTAAGGGCTTCATTTTTTTTTAATGCAAAATATTATTTATTATTATGTTGTCTTGAGAAAGTCTAGCACTTTGAAGTTTGAAAAGCTTGAAGTTTTATGTGTAAAGTAGTTTTAAAAGATCAAAGTTGGGAAGTTTGACCTGCAGTCTCTTCAGACAGATAGATTCCTATGTGGTTGCTAGGGTTTTCTGGGTGGTTGCTAGGCAGTTGCTAGGGTGTTCTGTGTGGTCGCTAGAGTGTTTCTTCCTTTTCTTATTTCTTAACACTTTTCTCATATTAAGTGTAGAAACCAGGCGAGATTATGAAGGACTGAATGAGATACAGAAAATGAGAAAGAGAGGGCGTGAGACTTTGAGAGAAAGTGATTTAAATTTAAATAAATGTTTTGGGTGGTTGCTAAGGTGTTGCTAGGCAGTTGCTAGGGTGTTTTGGCAGGCAGTTGCTAGGGTTGCGAGGGTATTCTGGGTGGTTGCTAGGGTGTTGCTATGCAGTTGGTAAAGTATTCTTGGTGGCTGCTAGGGTGTTGCTAGGCAATTACTAGGGTGTTCTTGGTAGTTGTTAGAGTGTTCTGGGTGGTTGCTAGGGTGTTGTTATGTGGTTTCTAGGGTGTTCTAAGTGGTTGCTAGGGTGTTCTTAGTGGATAGATAGATAGATAGATAGATAGATAGATAGATAGATAGATAGATAGATAGATAGATAGATAGATAGATAGATAGATAGATGAACGGATGGATGGATGGATGATGGATGGATGATAGATAGATCGATAGATAGTTAGATAGATAGTTAGATAGATGAACGGATGGATGGACGGATAGATAGATGGATGTATGGATGTATGGATGGACAGATAGATAGATAGATAGATAGATGGATGGATGGACGGATGGATAGATAGATAGATAGATAGATAGATAGATAGATAGATAGATAGATAGATAGATAGATGAACGGATGGATAGATAGATAGATAGATAGATAGATACAAACCCGATTCCAAAAAAGTTGGGACACTGTACAAATTGTGAATAAAAAAGGAATGCAATAATTTACAAATTTCATTAACTTATATTTTATTCACAGTAGAATATAGATAACATATCAAATGTTGAAAGTGAGACATTTTGAAATGTCATGCCAAATATTGGCTCATTTTGGATTTCATGAGAGCTACACATTCCAAAAAAGTTGGGACAGGTAGCAATAAGAGGCCGGAAAAGTTAAATGTACATATAAGGAACAGCTGGAGGACCAATTTACAACTTATTAGGTCAATTGGCAACATGATTGGGTATAAAAAGAGCCTCTCAGAGTGGCAGTGTCTCTCAGAAGTCAAGATGGGCAGAGGATCACCAATTCCCCCAATGCTGCGGCGAAAAATAGTGGAGCAATATCAGAAAGGAGTTTCTCAGAGAAAAATTGCAAAGAGTTTGAAGTTATCATCATCTACAGTGCATAATATCATCCAAAGATTCAGAGAATCTGGAACAATCTCTGTGCGTAAGGGTCAAGGCCGGAAAACCATACTGGATGCCCGTGATCTTCGGGCCCTTAGACGGCACTGCATCACATACAGGAATGCTACTGTAATGGAAATCACAACATGGGCTCAAGAATACTTCCAGAAAACATTGTCGGTGAGCACAATCCACCGTGCCATTCGCCGTTGCCGGCTAAAACTCTATAGGTCAAAAAAGAAGCCATATCTAAACATGATCCAGAAGCGCAGGCGTTTTCTCTGGGTCAAGGCTCATTTAAAATGGACTGTGGCAAAGTGGAAAACTGTTCTGTGGTCAGACAAATCAAAATTTGAAGTTCTTTTTGGAAAACTGGGACGCCATGTCATCCGGACTAAAGAGGACAAGGACAACCCAAGTTGTTATCAGCGCTCAGTTCAGAAGCCTGCATCTCTGATGGTATGGGGTTGCATGAGTGCGTGTGGCATGGGCAGCTTACACATCTGGAAAGGCACCATCAATGCTGAAAGGTATATCCAAGTTCTAGAACAACATATGCTCCCATCCAGACGTCGTCTCTTTCAGGGAAGACCTTGCATTTTCCAACATGACAATGCCAGACCACATACTGCATCAGTTACAACATCATGGCTGCGTAGAAGAAGGATCCGGGTACTGAAATGGCCAGCCTGCAGTCCAGATCTTTCACCCATAGAAAACATTTGGCGCATCATAAAGAGGAAGATGCGACAAAGAAGACCTAAGACAGTTGAGCAACTAGAAGCCTGTATTAGACAAGAATGGGACAACATTCCTATTCCTAAACTTGAGCAACTTGTCTCCTCAGTCCCCAGACGTTTGCAGACTGTTATAAAAAGAAGAGGGGATGCCACACAGTGGTAAACATGGCCTTGTCCCAACTTTTTTGAGATGTGTTGATGCCATGAAATTTAAAATCAACTTATTTTTCCCTTAAAATTATACATTTTCTCAGTTTAAACATTTGATATGTCATCTATGTTGTATTCTGAATAAAATATTGAAATTTGAAACATCATTGCATTCTGTTTTTATTCACAATTTGTACAGTGTCCCAACTTTTTTGGAATCGGGTTTGTAGATAGATGGATGGATGGATGGATGGATGGATTTGTCTAGAAGGCTAGGTTCTGAAACACTGACTTGTTTTTGACACATTAGCTTTGTAAAACTCTGTCTGCTCTCAGATCAGTGAGTGATCCATCATAAGACTGGCTTCTGGTGAACTTCAGTGTCATTAAAGGAGTTTGGATGGTCAGAATGGAGGAAGCTGTGATCATCAAACATTGAGTTTGCCATCAATTAGAAGTGTTGATCAGTCGTCCGATGGCTCATAGTCGAATTGGAGACACATTCTCTTTGATGAACTCTGCAGTGTTAGTTCTGTCTTCTAGTCGTCTCCAGAAGTCGAGTAATTGTCTGGCTAAACATGCGGTCCACTGGTCTGATTGGCTCACGTACTCTCGGGATGTTGGAGCTTCACAGTCACATTGGTGTCGTAATGAGCTCATGGTGGAGGGCGCAGGAAAGGACTGGTGATTAGAATTAATCATCCGCTGAGAGGCTTTTGAGAAGAACATCGGAGCCGTAATTGGGGTGGGGGCGCCGTCCTCCATCTCGCCGCTACATATACTGCGCTGGCCTCATTAATAACTGGGCAGATAGTGTTGTCAATTAAAGAAAACATCTCTGTAACCTTTGCCATTTAGTAAATCAACAAGGCCTGGTGTCTCTTCCAAGAACGCTAAAAACTCACAGTGATCTTTAAATGAAGTTACAGCCCGAGTCTGTCCACGTAGGAAACGTGCAGGAGTGTGACCCCAAAAACCAGCCTTCAAGGTTAACAAGAAAACTAACCAGTTAATAATAAACCACTTGGGTGTTTCCATCTATGCAGCTCATTTTATTCCTGTCACGTGTGTGTTAATTGGGGCTGTAAATATAACATGTTTTTTTGTTTTTGTTTGATTAATTATAAAAAAAAAAGAAAAATAACTTGATTATTAAGTTTAATTATATTATTATTATTATTTCGATTTTTATTCACTTTTTTATATTTATAAATATAAAAAAATATTTTTAAATATATTTGTTAATATTGTTAATATTATTTTATATATTTTTATATTTATGATAATTAATTTATTAATTTTATATAAAAACATTGAAAGCCCATGTCTTTTTTGTACTGGATAAAATATCAAACTCTGAAAAAGCTGAGAATAATATTATAATATTCAAGATCACAAATTTAGTTAACTAAATGAATGTTTTGAATTTTTATGAATAAATAAAAAAATAAAAACCATAATAAATGTAATAAATTAGAAATAAATATAATAAATAAATAAATAAATAAATGCATGAAAACCATAATAAATGTAATAAATAAGAAATAAATGTAATAAATAAATAAATGAAAACCATAATAAATGTAATAAATAAGAAATAAATGTAATAAATAAATAAATAAAAACCATAATAAATGTAATAAATAAATAAACAAATAAATAAAAACCATAATAAATAATAAATACATGTAATAAACAAACAAACAAACAAACAAAACAAATAAATTAATAAATAAATAAATAAAACCATAATAAATGTAATAAATAAGAAATAAATGAAATAAATAAATAAATAAATAAAACCATAATAAATGTAATAAATAAACAAACAAATAAATAAAAAAAATAAATAATAAATAAATGTAATAATAAATTTAAGCCAGTTCCTTAATGACATCATCCTCCAGGAAGCTTGACAGGCACAAACATATTCATTCAGAGCTCAAAAGGTCCTACATAACAGGAATGACCTTTAAATATTTGGAAGAAAATATGGCAAGCAGGTCAGCGGGGCATCTAACAGCATCGTTCTGTATCCCATTACTGAGCGCCGTGTCAGATATGGTCATACTCCAGAAAATATGAGAGAGGAGTGAATAAAAGAGCACGTGTGAGTCACTGACCGAAGCTGCTATTAGAGTCTGCAATCAAACTGATGGAGGTGATTACAGCCACATTAAATTATATTCATTTAGCACATTTGTGTCAAACAGAGATAGGGAACCATGTGGGTGTTTAACTTGGGATTAGTGTGCTAAGTACAGTGACTTGTCGCTTGAACAGGAAGTGAATGGAATAGGGTTTATTATACATGCCAACAGAAAATTAGCATCTTAATATTTAAGGCACCCGTAGCGCTGTCACTCACTGTCGGTCACATCCGTCTCTCCGGTGTATCACTGTAAGATGGACAGTCCCAAATAAACAAGTCACATTGTAACCTGCTGACATTTTAGATTTACCATGTGTGTGTGTGAAAATTCCAAGAATTCATGATGTCATAAATTCTAAATGTCACTGATTAAAATTTAATTTCCGATCTTGCTAGAAAGCTGGTATTCTGCAGAGAGCCGCAGGTCGTGATTGTGCTCTTGGCAGGCTTCGGTCCGTTCGCTCTTTTCAGGGCCACTGGATCATCCGCGCTCGCGCTCTGCTGGCTAAACAGAAAGAGCTTACACACAGTTCTGGGTCAGTGTCATGAAGGAATCTCAGTGTATTTAGTTGCCTTTTATTTCATATTTGGGACAAATATGGCATGCATAGTCATTACAGAAAAAATATTCTATTAATATTTTAAGGACAACACTAAAATCTACAATTTAGATATAAATGTTTGATACATGTATCATTTATATATGGAAGCCATATATTTTCATATAGATGAAAAATCTAACATATTTTTATGACATAAAAAGGCATAATTATTATGACATAAAAAGTTGAAATTATGTCACAAAATTGAAATTAGGATGTCATAACTTCGACTGTCATAATTTCAATTTATAATTATGACTAAGTTGACTTAGTATGTCATAATTTCGACTTTTAAGTGATAATTTTGACTTTTTATCTATTTAATATTTATTTAATTATTTAATTTAAAAATAAATATTAAAAATATATCAATTTAAATGTAAGAATTTGTCATGAAAACTGTGATATTGCCAAGCAAATCTTAATGGTCCTATCAAAGGGCTTCATTTTTTTTTTTTAATGCAAAATATTATTTATTATTATGTTGTCTTGAGAAAGTCTAGCAATTTGAAGTTTGAAAAGCTTGAAGTTTTATGTGTAAAGTAGTTTTAAAAGATCAAAGTTGGGAAGTTTGACCTGCAGTCTCTTCAGACAGATAGATTCCTATGTGGTTGCTAGGGTTTTCTGGGTGGTTGCTAGGCAGTTGCTAGGGTGTTCTGTGTGGTCGCTAGAGTGTTTCTTCCTTTTCTTATTTCTTAACACTTTTCTCATATTCAGTGTAGAAACCAGGCGAGATTATGAAGGACTGAATGAGATACAGAAAGAGAGGGCGTGAGACTTTGAGAGAAAGTGATTTAAATTTAAATAAATGTTTTGGGTGGTTGCTAAGGTGTTGCTAGGCAGTTGCTAGGGTGTTTTGGCAGGCGGTTGATAGGGTGCTGCTAGGCAGTTGCTAGGGTTGCGAGGGTATTCTGGGTGGTTGCTAGGGTGTTGCTATGCAATTACTAGGGTGTTCTTGGTGGTTGTTAGAGTGTTCTGGGTGGTTGCTAGGGTGTTGTTATGTGGTTTTTAGGGTGTTCTAAGTGGTTGCTAGGGTGTTCTTAGTGGTTCCCAGCATTTTGGAGGTTCCTAAAGTGTTACTAAGTGATTTCTTAATGCTTTTCTTAATTTTAGTGTAGAAACCAGAGAACTGTCTAGGGTGAGATTATGAAGGACTGAATGAGATACAGAAAATGAGAACGAGAGGGCGTGAGACATTGAGATGAACTGATTTAAATTTAAATACATGTTCTGAGTGGTTGCTAGGCAGTTGCTTGGGAGTTGTGGTGGACGGTTGATAGGGTGCTGCTAGGCAGTTACTAGGGTGTTCTGGGTGGTTGCTAGTGTTTCTATGCGGTTGTTAGGGTCTTATGGGTGGTTGCTAGGGTGTTGCTATGTGGTTTCTAGGGTGTTCTGAGTGGTTGCAAGCATGTTTTGGGTGGTTTCTAAAGTGTTACTATGCTATTTCTTAACACTTTTCTTAAATTCAGTGTAGAAACCAGAGAACTGTCAAGGAAGAGATTATGAAGGACTGAATGAGATACAGAAAATGAGAAAGAGAGGGCCTGAGACTTTGAGAGGAACTGATTTAAATTTAAATACATGTTTTGGGTGGTTGCTAGGGTGTTGCTAGGCAGTTGCTAGGGTGTTTTGGCAGGCGGTTGGTAGGGTGCTGCTAGGCAGTTGCTAGGGTTGCGAGGGTATTCTGGGTGGTTGCTAGGGTGTAGCTATGCAGTTGGTAAAGTATTCTTGGTGGCTGCTAGGGTGTTGCTAGGCAATTACTAGGGTGTTCTTGGTGGTTGTTAGAGTGTTCTGGGTGGTTGCTAGGGTGTTGTTATGTGGTTTTTAGGGTGTTCTAAGTGGTTGCTAGGGTGTTCTTAGTGGTTCCCAACATTTTGGAGGTTCCTAAAGTGTTACTAAGTGATTTCTTAATACTTTTCTTAATTTTAGTGTAGAAACCAGAGAACTGTCTAGGGTGAGATTATGAAGGACTGAATGAGATAGAGAAAATGAGAACGAGAGGGCGTGAGACATTGAGATGAACTGATTTAAATTTAAATACATGTTCTGAGTGGTTGCTAGGCAGTTGCTTGGGAGTTGTGGTGGACGGTTGATAGGGTGCTGCTAGGCAGTTACTAGGGTGTTCTGGGTGGTTGCTAGTGTTTCTATGCGGTTGTTAGGGTGTTCTGGGTGGTTGCTAGGGTGTTGCTATGTGGTTTCTAGGGTGTTCTGAGTGGTTGCCAGCATGTTTTGGGTGGTTTCTAAAGTGTTACTATGCTATTTCTTAACACTTTTCTTAAATTCAGTGTAGAAACCAGAGAACTGTCAAGGAAGAGATTATGAAGGACTGAATGAGATACAGAAAATGAGAAAGAGAGGGCCTGAGACTTTGAGAGGAACTGATTTAAATTTAAATACATGTTTTGGGTGGTTGCTAGGGTGTTGCTAGGCAGTTGCTAGGGTGTTTTGGCGGGCGGTTGATAGGGTGCTGCTAGGCAGTTGCTAGGGTTGCGAGGGTATTCTGGGTGGTTGCTAGGGTGTTGCTATGCAGTTGGTAAAGTATTCTTGATGGCTGCTAGGGTGTTGCTAGGCAATTACTAGGGTGTTCTTGGTGGTTGTTAGAGTGTTCTGAGTGGTTGCTAGGGTGTTGTTATGTGGTTTCTAGGGTGTTCTAAGTGGTTGCTAGGGTGTTCTTAGTGGTTCCCAGCATTTTGGAGGTTGCTAAAGTGTTACTAAGTGATTTCTTAATACTTTTCTTAATTTTAGTGTAGAAACCAGAGAACTGTCTAGGGTGAGATTATGAAGGACTGAATGAGATAGAGAAAATGAGAACGAGAGGGCGTGAGACATTGAGATGAACTGATTTAAATTTAAATACATGTTCTGAGTGGTTGCTAGGCAGTTGCTTGGGAGTTGTGGTGGACGGTTGATAGGGTGCTGCTAGGCAGTTACTAGGGTGTTCTGGGTGGTTGCTAGTGTTTCTATGCGGTTGTTAGGGTGTTCTGGGTGGTTGCTAGGGTGTTGCTATGTGGTTTCTATGGTGTTCTGAGTGGTTGCCAGCATGTTTTGGGTGGTTTCTAAAGTGTTACTATGCTATTTCTTAACACTTTTCTTAAATTCAGTGTAGAAACCAGAGAACTGTCAAGGAAGAGATTATGAAGGACTGAATGAGATACAGAAAATGAGAAAGAGAGGGCCTGAGACTTTGAGAGGAACTGATTTAAATTTAAATACATGTTTTGGGTGGTTGCTAGGGTGTTGCTAGGCAGTTGCTAGGGTGTTTTGGCGGGCGGTTGATAGGGTGCTGCTAGGCAGTTGCTAGGGTTGCGAGGGTATTCTGGGTGGTTGCTAGGGTGTTGCTATGCAGTTGGTAAAGTATTCTTGGTGGCTGCTAGGGTGTTGCTATGCAATTACTAGGGTGTTCTTGGTGGTTGTTAGAGTGTTCTGAGTGGTTGCTAGGGTGTTGTTATGTGGTTTCTAGGGTGTTCTAAGTGGTTGCTAGGGTGTTCTTAGTGGTTCCCAGCATTTTGGAGGTTGCTAAAGTGTTACTAAGTGATTTCTTAATACTTTTCTTAATTTTAGTGTAGAAACCAGAGAACTGTCTAGGGTGAGATTATGAAGGACTGAATGAGATAGAGAAAATGAGAAAGAGAGGGCGTGAGACATTGAGAGGAACTTATTTAAACGTGTACTTGAAAGGAAGCCCGTCTTTAATTCTCACTGCTCTACACATACGTATTCTTGATACATTTGAGTTGAAGTGCATCGCTGAAGGACTCCCGCATGATCAAGGGGGCAGGCGGCACGAGAGGAAGTGTCGTATTCAGATGGCCTGTTTGTCCATCAGGTTAAAAGAAAGAATTTATTCAAAAAGAGGTCTCGCTGGTGCCGTCGTACATATTCATGAGCAGAGCGGCATTTGCATTCTGCCAATGCCAGAGAATGTTAGAAATCCCTTTCCTTCAGCTTCTTGTGGAGAAAGATAAAACAGCTTATGGGAAAGTGCAGGAACAGGATGCTGTGTTTTCCTTTTGGGCAGGTTTTGTCGAACGAGAGATTAAACCCTTTATGGAAATTGGTTATTGGTTTCCATAAGGTAAGCTCTATTACCGGGGATGTGTGCTGAAGTGTATTTGAGCGCTGTGGATCAAATCCAGTTCAGTCAAACTGCCATCAAAACTGGTAAAAGTCAAGAATTGGTCTGATATAGGTGGTTGTTTTGACTTGAGAACAAGATATGAAGATGGTGAAATTATGTTATGATATTTGGCTTTACCCAAAAATGAAATTCTGACATCATTACCCTCATTTCAAACCATTATGACTTACTTTCTTCAAGGGATCACAAAAGGAGATAAAAGCAGCTGCCCTTCTCCAGTGAGTGGGAAGGACAATGTCAAGCTGTGAAAAAAGACAAAAAAGCACCAAGAAAGTGTAATAACAATAGTCAGTCAGTTTTCATACACGTTGTAGTTATGTATACAGTATACAATTATAATATACAGTATATACAATACAGTATACAATATCTAAAGAATAAGAAATTAAAGCTATGGTGAGCCTGTTCACATTTATTTTATGGAAAAGGATAATACAATTATATTTATATATTTATATTAATATTTATAATTTAATTTAATTGAAATGATAATATATAATAAAATGTATTATAATATATACATACTTTTTTAAATTATATTTATATTAATGCTTATAATTTTTAATTTAATTAAAATTATTATTATTATATTACTTAATATTATTTTAATTTATTTTATTATTATATTTAGATTAATATTTATAATGTTTAATTTAAATTATAATATAATATAATATAATTTATAATAATAATAATAATTATTATTATTATATATAATTATAATAATTATGAATTGTATTTCTTAATAATATTATTTTATTTTTTTTAAATTATATTTAGATTAATATTTATCATTTTAATTTAATGTTTAATTTAATTTTAAATCATAATATATAATATACTTTATTCACACACACACACACACATATATGATTATAATTTATTTTTTATTATAATTTATTAATTTTTATTAATATTTAGAATTTTTATTTGATGTTTATTTTCAGTTTAAATTATAATATATAATATAGTTTATTACATATATAATTATATATTATATTATTACATATATATAAATGATTATAATTTATTACATATATATAATATATTATATTATTACATATATATATATATATATATATAAATAAATGATTATAATTATTTTTTTTCTATATTTATATTAGTATTTAGAATTTTTTTATTTAATTTAAATGTATGTATATATATATATATATATATATATATATATATATATAAAATTTTATTTATTAATATAATTTAAAAATGTAATGAAATGTTTTTAAGTTAGATAGCTGATAGTCTTTTTAATAGTCAGTATTTTATGCTGAGTAAATTATGACAGTATTATCTTTTTTGAGATCTATTATTCTTTGAATTGAACATGCACTTTTAGAAGTAAGGCATATTTCTGCCATTCATTTGAAATATTCATTGTCTCTGACTCGTTCTTTAAAGATGGTGATGAGCGTTTGACCTCGGCGTGTTTTCCCGGGCTCTTGATGCGAGAGGTTAGTCGGGTTCTCCGTCGTCCGTTTGAACAGCCTCTCTGTTCTCCGCTTAGAATCGGGCATTCTGCGCCGTCTCTCTCCCAGGACCTCACAGGTCATTTTCATCGCTCCGACTTTGAGAAATTCATGAAAGGATGTCTTATTATTCTGCACATTTTCCGTTCATCACGGCTTCCCCAAACGTAGCTGCACGTCTGAATGAATAGCTGCCTTCCAGGAAATTGAATTACTGTAATCATCAGGGCTGTAACAGTCCCGTAACAGTGAACACTGGCACTGATGGAAATGAAGAGGAAGCTCACTGCCTTCTTTAAAGCCAGACTTGTGCACGTGCTATAAATGTGTGTTTGTGTCTTCTTCAGGCTCATTCTATGCAGTAAACCTGATCCTAATAGCCTCAGGACATCTGTTTTTCAGTGGTGCATCTGTTTGCCTGAAACACAATGGCTACAAGGGAGACAATTATTTCATAAAGGAATAATCAGAAAAATTACACATCCCTGTTGAAAAGAGCAGCAAATTAGTGCTGATTTATGGTTGAATTGCATGGCTATTCTGGTCAACTAGCTAGACCAGCACTACAATAAAACCAGACTAGACCAGCATGAAAAATCTGCTTTCAGTTGGTCTATTTTGCTGTAATATCAAAATGATGAAGTTCATATTTAAGCATTAGAGGTGTTTTTCAAAGCAACAAAATGAAAAGCAAAGAATGCACATACTATATGGAGTTTATCATGACACAAGGAACAGGTGTAGATAATGAGTAGCTATGGTAACTAACGAGGGTAACTATGTAAACAAAAGCTATAGAAGCAAAGACACCAGGAACTAATCACAGGAAGACAAACAAGAGGAACAAGAATACACTTCAAAAGTAAGAGTCCTTAAACACAAGACAGGGGAACGCGAGATATTATGGAAGTTGATTTCATGGGAATAATATGGAGGTATTTTTTCCCTCTTTTATCTAAGCAACAAAGATGTGCATCAGATGTCTAATGTATACTATATGTGTGTAATTTATCATGACATTTTATGAAATCAGTATTTCTGTCTTGTTTTCCAGTAAAAAAATATACATTTACTGAAAAGCAAAATTGCATAAGACATTAAGATATTTAATGACAAATTTTGCAGTATAATGTCTTTATATAATTTAAATTTAATCAAGGCATATTGGGAGAATATATCTTGAATGATATTTATTTATTTATGCATGCATTTATTCTTTATTTTTATGGTAAAAAATTTATTTTTTGGTCAAAGCAACAAAGAGCAAATGATGCACATTAGATGTCTAATTAATACTATGTAATTTATGATAAATTACACGCATATACAGTAGTATTATATTATGGTATTTTTTTATCTTATGTTCCAGTAACATTTACTGAAACACAAAATTGCATAATACATTAAGATATGACAAATTTTACAGTATAATGTCTTTATATAATTTAAATTTATTCAAGGTATATTGGGAGAATATATATTGAATTATATTTATTTATTTATGCATGCATACATTTATTTATTTATTTAATTTTAGAAGTTCATATTTAGCTGTGTTGTGATTTTTATGGGAATAAAACTGAGGGGGGGGGGGGGGGGGGTTGTCAAAGAGCAATTGATGCACATTAGATGTCTAATTAATGCTATGTAATTCATGATAAATTACACGCATATACAGTAGTATTATATTATAGTATTTTTTATCTTATTTTCCAGTAACATTTACTTAAAAGCAACATTGCATAAGATATTAAGACATTTAATGACATGCATTTTTTTACAGTAATGTGTCTTTATATAATGTATATTTAATTCAAGACATAATGAAAGTATTTATTTATTTATTTATTTGAGGTTCATCTTCACGAGTTGTCAGTGTAATTGTGTCTGGTTGGCCTTTAGTCTCTCATTCAGATAAACACAAGCTTGCAAACATAAACCGAAATGAAATCCTCAGTTTTCTGAAAGAATAATAAGGCATGATTCTCTGCTCATGTATAGAGGTGAGCGTCGTGTTAGGGGTCACTTGTTTGTATCTTTACAAGCCAGAGGAGCCCAGGGCTTGACTTTATAAGGGGACTCTAAATGATTTTCTCAACACCTTCATCCACTGAAGACGGTGTTTCTGTGCATGCCGTATAAACGGCGAGGTCCACTAATAAAAGCCGCAGCTGTCTGGCCTTCACAAAACATCACCGCTGCTTCCATTCGGCTCGAGGACGCCTAATGAAGCGGCTATTTTATTACAGTGTCCGGGGAATAATCATGCCGTTTTATGGGGAGGCATGCGAAGATGAATCGTGTGAGTGTATTTATTTCTGTGCTGGTTTTTCTTTGAGAATCTTGATTTGCACATCTTTCTCATCGTGCTGCGAGGTCTTTGCTCCACACCTGTCTGTGGAACAGATATAAACGGTCCATTGATTGCTTGTTGCTGGAGCGTATGTGCCCGCCTCTCTGTGCCAAACACAATGATGTCTTGATCTCTCTTTGCTGGGGCCAAACGTGGCTCTTTGTAGCTCTATAAAAGCACTCTTTCATGACATGCATGCGATTCTCCTGAGCAATAAAAGAGAGGTAGATACAATCTCACATCCTGTTAAACTGCTGTCATCTCACCTGGATTAGACCTGGATTCAACTACACCACTATATTATGTGTTAAGTGCAGACACAGCAAAATATCATTTTAATGATCAGCACTTTTGACTTTGTTTTCTAGTAAAAATATAAATTTACTGAAAAGCTAAATTTCATAAGATATTAAGACATTTCATTTAAATTTTAATCTGTCCATCCATCCATCATTCTATCCTTCCATCCACCCATCATTCTATCATTCTATCATCCATCCATCCATCCATCATTCTATCATTCTATCATCCATCCATCCATCCATCATTCTATCATTCTATCATCCATCCATCCATCCATCATTCTATCATCTGTCTATCCATCCATCTATCCGTCCATCATTCTATCATCTGTCCATCCATCCATCCATCCATCCATTCATCATTCTATTGTTCTATCATCCATCCATCCATCCATCCATCCATCCACCCATCGTTCTATCATCCATCCATCCATCCATCCATTCATCATTCTATTGTTCTATCATCCATCCATCCATTCAGCCATCCATCATTCTATCATCTGTCCATCCATCCATCCATCCATCCACCCATCGTTCTGTCATCCATCCATCCATCCACCCATCGTTCTATCATCCACCCATCCATCCATCCATCCATCCATCATCCATCATTCTATCAGCTGTCCATCCATCCATCCATCCATCCACCCATCGTTCTGTCATCCATCCATCCATCCATCCACCCATCGTTCTGTCATCCATCCATCCATCCATCCATCCATCCATCATTCTATCGTTCTATCATCTGTCTATCCATCCATCATTCTATCAGCTGTCCATCCATCCATCCATCCATTCATCATTCTATTGTTCTATCATCCATCCATCCATCCACCCATCGTTCTGTCATCCATCCACCCATTCATCCATCCATCGTTCTATCATCCATCCATCCATCCATCCATTCATCATTCTATTGTTCTATCATCTATCCATCCATTCACCCATCCATCGTTCTATCATCTGTCTATCCATCCATCCACCCATCGTTCTATCATCCATCCATCCATCCATCATTCTATTGTTCTATCATCCATCCATCCATTCACCCATCCATCGTTCTATCATCTGTCCATCCATCCATCCATCATCCATCCATCCATCCATCCATCCACCCATCGTTCTATCATCCATCCATCCAGCCATCATCCATCATTCTATCGTTCTATCATCTGTCTATCCATCATCTATCCATCCATCATTCTATCAGCTGTCCATCCATCCATCCATCCATCCATCATTCTATTGTTCTATCATCCATCCATCCATCCATCCACCCATCCATCGTTCTATCATCCATCCATCCATCATTCTATTGTTCTATCATCTATCCATCCATTCAGCCATCCATCGTTCTGTCATCTGTCCATCCATCCATCCACCCATCGTTCTATCATCCATCCATCCATTCTTTCATCCATCCATTTATGCATTTGAGCATTTATGCACGAATCTAACAAAATTGGTGATGTGTAAGTTTGTGAGTCTTTTTGTTCATTAGTCATAAAGGAACCGGTTCAACAGTAATTCATTCATGAATCAGGTTACACTGGTTTGGTTTGTTTGCGGCCAGCAAAGACAACACAAAATGTTTAGTCTTTTTACTATAAATTCACAGTAATTTCTTTTGCTGTCATGTTTAGATTCAGTGGTGGTGCTAACAGTTCAACACCACCTTAGCAATGCCATAGCAACACCCTTGCAACTGCATAGCAACATCTTGGCAACCACTCAGAACATGAACAAATACAAAAATTTTGTTTGCTTAAATATCTTTGAAAACTTCAAAAAATACTGTAAAATATAATTTCCTTCACCTTTGCTGCGGTGCTGTAGATTGAGCAGTGATGCTAGCAGAGCTTTGTTACTGAACAAATGGTTTCTTTGTTGGATTCAAGGTTCTTTTATTTCTTCATTTCAGTGCGTATAGCGACGCTGTTAAATCCCAAAAAGTAATTAAACTCTGCTTAGTCATGCCACCCTGTGGGGATGAATTAAAGCTGTTTGTGTATTAGTACCTTTAATACAGCGGTAATGTTTTCCTGGAAGGTAACTCTACAACTCTGATTTAGTTCCCATATTTTTGATAAGTTACAGAGGCTCCGGGACATTATTTAGCATTTTGTGTTTTTGGTCTAATTGCCTTCAGGTCAGAACCGTAGTGCTGCTGTATTGTGCATTTGATTAAGTCCCTGTTTTTACTACCTTTTCTTCCCATAAAACATGCTTTTTTGTTGCAAATATTGGTTCAATTTAGCATAAAAACCTCCAATAACTTCTTCAGCAATGTTTTTAAGCATTTAAATACATTTATGCAAGAAAGAGGCACTTGTGTCTTCAGCAAAAGAGCCTTTTTCTGCACCTTCCTGAGAAGAATTAATAGAGTCGGTCTGGAAAGCGTCATCCTCTGCATCTAGTCAAGGTGAGCGTCCTGATTTGATCCATCATGGCTTTGTTTAGAAACTCCGCAGCTGCAGCGTGTGGTGAAAACATCCAGTTTATCCGCAAACTGTCAACTACTCGACAACTCCAGCTGTCCGATCGAACTCTTCTGGAAGACTTTTTTTCCTGTCCAGCAATGTTTCCTAAACATTTTAAGGAGGACCTATGCCCCCTTACAAAGTCCTGATGTTGTTTTCATGCTTGAATGCTCAAAAAACACCTTATTTTTCAATTGTTGCAGCTCCTTTCTTCCCAGTCTGTCAGTAACGCTCTGTTTAGTTCCTGTCTCTATGAAGCCCCTCCTTCTGAAAAGCACAATGTGCTCTGATTGGTCGGCTGGAGCAGTGTGTTGTGATTGGTCAAGCATCCATCCATCTATCGTTCTATCATCAGTCTATCCATCCATCCATCCATCCATTCATCCATCGTTCTATTATCCATCCATCCATTGTTCTATCATCTGTCTATCCGTCCATCCATCCATCCATCCATTGTTCTGTTCTTCCTTCCTTCCTTCCTTCCTTCCATCCATCCATCCATTCATTCATCATTCTATCGTTCTTCCATCCATCCATCGTTCTATCATTCTTCCATCCATTGATCTATCATCCATCATTCTATCGTTCTTCCATCCATCCATCTTTTTATCATCCGTCTATCCATCTATCCATCCATCATTCTATTGTTCTTCCTTCCATTCCATCCATCCATCCATCGTTCTATCGTTCTTCCATCCATCCATCGTTCTATCTTTCTTCCATCCATCCATCCATTGTTCTATCATCTGTCTATCCATCCATCCATCCATCCATCCATTCATCCATCGTTCTATTATCCATCCATCCATTGTTCTATCATCTGTTTATCCATCCATCCTTCCATCCATCATCCATCCATTGTTCTATCATCTGTCTATCCGTCCATCCATCCATCCATCCATCCATTGTTCTGTTCTTCCTTCCTTCCTCCCATCCATCCATTCATTCATCATTCTATCGTTCTTCTATCCATCCATCGTTCTATCATTCTTCCATCCATTGATCTATCCATCCATCATTCTATCGTTCTTCCATCCATCCATCTTTTTATCATCCGTCTATCCATCTATCCATCCATCATTCTATTGTTCTTCCTTCCATTCCATCCATCCATCCATCGTTCTATCGTTCATCCATCCATCGTTCTATCTTTCTTCCATCCATCCATCCATCCATTGATCTATCATCTGTCTATCCATCCATCCATCCATCCATCCATCCATCCATCCATCCATCCATCCATCAGAACAGAATTGTTTTTCCATCCATCCATCCATCCATCTATCGTTCTGTCGTTCTTCCTTCCATCCATCCACTCATCCATCCATCCATCGTTCTATCATTCTTCCATCCATCCATCCAACCATCCGCCCCCTTATTCTGCGTATGCCTTGTGCGGGAATTATTTAAAAGAGGAATATTGTGACGTTCGTTCCCGGAAGAAAACTTAAGACTACAATGGAGGCGTTTCAGGGAGTTCAGAAACAGTGACACTGATATAGAGAAGAACTCCCGCTGGAGGGACTTTGTAACTTTGCAGAGCTTTTTCATGCTCAAACAGCAACATTACACACTAAAGGCAGATGTAAAAAAGTATAATATGGACCTTTAATGCAGTGCAGTTTTCTCTTGCTCCACAGTGACTCTAGCTCCATCGCAGGTCTGTTTTGTATAGGAGACCGTGTCGAATGTTACAAATTGCAGTAGCTGGTGATATCAGCCTTATAATAATAATGCAATTAAACGGAGGGTAATTCGTATGAAGGCAGACGTTTCATCCTTCAAACGCCAAACTTATAATGCAGTTTTAATGGGAAGTCAGGCATAAGAAACATCAGACACCGTCCCAGCTTGCGGATTGTTTCTATAATTTAAGAATCATTTGAATTATTGATTAGCGTTCAGAACATGTAGTTTGCATAATGTGGACGTGTGTCTGTATTTCACCAGCGTGTGTGTGTGTGTGTGTGTGTTGCCAGCAGCGATGCTTCACGCTTCAGTATCGGCTGTATCGCCGGCAGCTGCAGAACAGCGTGTTCGTTTTAGTGAACGGCAAACACGCGCTTAGGCAGAACAAACACTTGGCATGTTGACAACACAGAAATTGCGTTGTGTCACTCTGCGTACATGGTTCTTGACATTTATCCACTATTACAAACCAGGTGCTAACCGGTGTGAAAGGAAAGTACCAGAGCAGGTGAAAGTAAATATAGTGGGGGGAAAAACATCAGTCTCCTTCTATATATAAAGTGTCCTTTGAGTGATTTCTGTCATGTATTGTAGTTGTTTTTGTTAACTGCTCTATTGCAGAACATTGTTGGTTAGTGGTAATTGATTAGTCAGCATCAGTTACTATCGCTCCTTGTCCTTAAAGGGACAGTACACCCATAAATGTTACAAACCCGCATGATGACAGAATTTTCATTTTTGAGTGAACTATTCCTTTAAGTAATAAACTTAATAATTTGTGTTTCATTCTAGAATTGGATGAATACTGAAATTCTCACTTTGAATGAAAAAAAAAACAGCAAATTGTATGAATGTTACATGCATTACAGATCAGATATGAATCAACAGCCTGGTCTCATCGTTAATACGTAGGTATTATTACGTAACTTTCAAAGACACAAAACCTACATTTTTGTGCGTTTGGATAGGTGCTGAAACGTAAAATATGGACGTATTGGCGACATTTAAACGTAGCATTATTACATTTTACAGCTAAAAAAAACATAAAATATTTACGAATTTTTCATTTCATAACGATATCTGTATAATTTCCCTTTTATCATTTTACAGATAAATGTAAGATCCCCTAACCTAAACATACCCATTTTATACAGAATATTAAAAGAATAAAACGTAATGGGCAGAAATGTCAATTTTAGTAACAATATAGCATTAAAACGATATTTTGAGCCGCTAATCCTACACCTACCCCTAAACCTACCCATAAGCATTTCTCAAAACTATGTACTGTTACAAATAAAAGCATAACGGACAAACAAGTGTAATCACAATAATTTATTTATTTATTTTTTGTGAAAATGTCACAAGCTCAACCAAAAGTAGTTCAGCTGACGATGTGTTGCAGTCCCATTTCTCTCTGGTGGTATAGTTTTGTATGAGGTACAGAGCAGAATTTAAATTATTAATCCATGAAAATGTTAATCCGGTTTCTTTCCGTGAAGGCGCACATTTCCCATTTCAAATGTACATCGACTAAAACACATGTCGCAATCTGAGACGAAGCAGGCGAGAGCCAATGAGCATTCGATACCACTGCCGTAAAACATGTCGTAACGCTGCTTGAGTGCGCGATTTTTAAAATTTTGAATTCATAACAAGTCAAGCGCGGGATTTGACGTTTACACGGTCGCTGCTTAAAATTGACATGAAGCTCGCTGGATCTGTTCCTCGCAAACATATGGATTCTAAAGATTTGGATTATACCAAACAAATAAAATGTATGTCTTTTGTGAATTTCTGTTGTGTTTTGGTGTATTTTATGATTGTACTATCGCTGCATACGATAAATATTACAGTAAGTAGATGAGTAAACTGCTTTTAATAAATGCGACTGAAAACATGTAATTGATATGACAATTAAATACAATAGAATCAAAACTTTAATTCCACGAATTTAATATTCATACATGGGAACTGCTACACATTCACACGGATACGTAAATACTTTACGTTTTTAATGCTGTCAATATTGTACGTTATAGTGTGTATGAAAACCACACTTTGTTGTAGAACCACACTTTACTTAAAAATAGACATGTATTCTCATGAAATCACGTTGGAATTAAAGGAGAACATCATCAAGTTGAGCACTGAATGTGGCGATTCAGTTCAGAAATGGTGTTAGAATTTATTTAATAAAAATACAGTAAAAACAGATAAAAATATTGTGAAATATTATTACAATTTTTTTTTAAAGTTTTCTAATTGAATATATTTTAAAATGTAATTTATTCATGTGATTAAGAAGCTGAATTTTAGCATCATTACATGATCCATCAGAAATCATCCTAAAAAAAGAAATCTTTTGAAAGATTATATATTTTTTTACTGTTTACTTTGATCAGTTTAGAGAATCTTTGTAAAATATTAAAAAATATATATATATTGCCCTGCAACCATTTGATCGTTTTATATCGTTATAACTAATTAATCAGACATTTTTTCGGTAATTAATCGCGATTAAAAACATCAGAGTTTTTAATATTTTTATATTGTAATAATTTCACAGTTACTCTCCAAATTAATGTAGAAACAACTTAAAGACAGTATATTTGTTGTAATGGCATCTTTTTATGAATAAAGGCCAGTATCACTGATATCTATGAAATTGATTTTTTTTTAAACATTAATGATAAACATTCAACATTACAGTATAACTGAAAGCTATCGATTTCAACATTTATTAGGCTTTGAAAAAATAACTTTTAATTTAAGTGAACTTAAAACAATCCTCACATAAACCTATAATAAATGTCATATTTACCCTTCAAATATACAGAAATTGAATAAAGTTATCAAACAGTCTGCACTGCATAAATAATAAATATAGATTAATCCTTAATAAAGCTAAAGTGTCTCTGTTACCTTTGTTCTTTGATTAACTTTAATGACGGACATTAGTGGCTGCTGTCACTTTAAGTTTTAATAAATGTTTTAAGATTGCTTGATTGTAATCCATTACATACCTTTCTATCAGTTATCTGACATTATCAAGATGAATTTGATGAAGACACTGAGTTCTTGTCATATTTTATTACCATTTTCTAAACTATAGCGAATAAACTGATAATGTGAGAAAATGTTGGTTTGACTGTATATATTCTTACACAATTCTCATTAATCTTTTCATAATAATTATGAAAAAATGACAAACTTTCAAAAAATGAAACTTGGCAGGGTGTTCGCAGTTTGAAGTACAATGTTACAGAACATACTCTTATCTTTTCTAAGGGCGTGAATGTAACCCAGTCGTTTATTACATTCTGTGATCAGAATTTTCCTTGTCAAATTGATGCATTTTTTACACCCCTAAACATGAACTTTTTATGTTTCATGTCACAGTGCCGAACTCCACTGTCACCATGCAGGTCTGGGATTCACAAAATGTTCACTATCATATCATTGAGAACTGGTATACCTGATGTGACAGTAGTCTAGCCTTAACAGTCACAATACTGTCACATCAGGATCACAGTTAGCCTGAAGCGCCTGACCTATAAGTGAATTAGTGCATACGGTCTCTGCTCAGAGCTCTTCTCCCCCAATGTGCAGCAGCCATGAGACTGTCATTTCAGCTGTCTCGTGTCTGGCTGTTTTTGCACTCTCTCAGTAGAGCAAAAGCAATCAGAATGGTGCATCGATCTCCCTTGTTCAAGTTTGCTTGAGGGATTTTACAGAATCTACACTTGGGTGCTTCTCAGACAGCTGAGAGCTGTCATATTCCTCTCTGGATGTCAGTGGGAGGAAAGGAATAAATCACACGCCGGCGCTCGGCGAGGACGGAAGGAAAGTTGGAGCGGCTGCCGATATCAAGCGCTCACTGTTTGACCTTATTAAACTAAAGCAAATGCCAGCACAGCTGTCGCAGGTCGCTTTTTCTTGTTCTTGGTCACACTGTGTTGTCTTCACAAATAACCAAAGCTAAACCAAGAATGGCATTTGTTCAAATGCGTCCCTGGCAAATAGAGATGAGTGCTTCAGGATTCAAGTAAACACGCTGTGTGTCCTGTAGAGATTAACATCACTGGTTTTGCGGCGTAACAATGTTGGGTTCAGATGGCCGGGGCACCTGGAGTAGATTAACAGAAGCTGGAAGACTTCATAGCATTATCAGGGTTGGGTGGAAAAGACGTTGACTTTGGGAAAGGAAGGCTAGAATAAAGGGATTGTTCACCCCGAAGTGGAAATCATTTACCCACCTTCATGTTGTTCCAAATTTGCAGTCTGATATGAATGCAAATTGTTATACTTTGTTAATGTTTCACATTTGCAATCTAATCTGATTTTCTTTCTTCTGTGGAACACAAAAGCTGATTATTTGAAGAATGTTTGAGCCGATGTGCTTCATAGAATGAAAGTAGACTGTTATTTTTTACTGGCAAGCTAAAAAAAATGACAAAAGGAACCATAAAAGTAAGTTTTCAGTGACTAAACTACATTTATGGTGCTTTTTTTGTTTGTTTTTGAATATTGGAAGTACATTATACAGTATGTACAATATATTTTCCCATATATATATATATATATATATATATACACAGATCAGGCATAACATTATGACCACTGACAGGTGAAGTGAATAACATCTCTTCATCACGGCTCCTGTTAGTGGGTGGGATATATTAGGGAGCAAGTCAACATTTTGTCCTCAAAGTTGATGTGTTAGAAGCAGGAAAAATGGCCAAGCATAAGGATTTGAGCGAGTTTGACAAGGGCCAAATTGTGATGGCTAGACGACTGGGTCAGAGCATCTCCAAAACTGCAGCTCTTGTGGGGTGTTCCCGGTCTGCAGTGGTCAGTATCTATCAAAAGTGCTCCAAGGAAGGAACAGTGGTGAACCGGAGACAGGGTCATGGGCGGCCAAGGCTCATTGATGCACGTGGGGAGCGAAGGCTGGCCCGTGTGGTCCGATTAAACAGACGAGCTACTGTAGCTCAAATTGCTCAAGAAGTTAATGCTGGTTCTGATAGAAAGGTGTCAGTATACACAGTGCATCGCAGTTTGTTGTGTATGGGGCGGCATAGCCGCAGATCAGTCAGGGTGCCCATGCTGACCCCTGTCCACCGCCGAAAGCGCCAACAGTGGGCACGTGAGCATCAGAACTGGACCACGGAGCAATGGAAGAAGGTGGCCTGGTCTGATGAATCACGTTTTCTTTTACATCACGTGGATGGCCGGGTGCGTGTGCGTCGCTTACCTGGGGAACACATGGCACCAGGATGCACTATGGGAAGATGACAAGCCGGCGGAGGCAGTGTGATGCTTTGGGCAATGTTCTGCTGGGAAACCTTGGGTCCTGCCATCCATGTGGATGTTACTTTGACACGTACCACATACCTAAGCATTGTTGCAGACCATGTACACCCTTTCATGGAAACGATATTCCCTGGTGGCTGTGGCTCTTTCAGCAGGATAATGCGCCCTGCCACAAAGCACAAATGGTTCAGGAATGGTTTGAGGAGGAAACCCAAACAGTATTTTTTTAAAGAAATTAATTATTTTATTTAGCAAAAGACAAAAAATTGACAAACTATATTCTATTCATCAAAATTTCATGAAAAAAATGTTTCCCCCAAAAACTGTTTTCAACATTGATAATATTAATGATTTCTAAAGGATCATGTGACACTGAAGACTGGAGTAATAATGACGGAAATTCAGCTTTGCGTTAAAGGAATCAATTAAATTTTACAATATATTCACATAGAATTTTTTTTTTTTTTTTTTTTTTAATTGTAATAATATTTCACAATATAACTGATTATACTGTATTTTTGATCAAATAAATGTAACCTTGGTGAGCAACAGATACTCTTTCAAAAACAAATCTTACCAACCCCCAAATTTTTAACAGTAGTTCCCTTTCGTTCAGTCACTCCGAGTAACGTCAGTGACTGACGAATGGGGGTTTCGCTTAGAAGCCTATCATCTTCGAGATCTAAAAAACGCCCAATGGCAGCGCCAATGCCATGGGCATGCGGAATTTGCATAGCGTAACTCCGCCCCACAGCGTGGGTATATAAGGAAGTACGCTGGCAACATCGCATTATGTTTCTGCTTCGGAGCCAAGAGTATCTCTTCACTCCTCAAGCCTTCTGAGTATCGTCAGCTTCTTCGAGACGAACAGCTTTCCAGTTGGTGTTGGTGTGACGGCGTGTTCCAGCGATCGTTTACTGCCTGCCTGCTGATCTGTGCAGTGGTCTGCATTCAGCCGGTATTCGGTCCCTGGGCGCTTCGGCATCACTGCGAAGCTTCCTCTCTTAAAAGAGCTCACACTTGGCACGTCTTTTTCAAGATGTCTCGCCAGTGTGCTTCTGGGTGCGGTCGATATCTGCCGCCCTCTGATGGGCACAATCACTGCCTGATGTGCTTGGGCTTTCAGCATGCTCAGGCAGCGTTTGTGGATGAGACATGTTCCCACTGCGGGGACATGCCCATCTCGGTGCTGCGGTCGAGACTCAATGAGCTCCGTAATAGAGTGAGAGTCCCCTCTGCCACACCCCAATCTGCGGTCTCTACGCGAGGCAGCACTTTGGCTGGTGGCCAGGGTGACCTGAGGGTGACGGTGTGGAACAAAGCCCCGACGCTCATGCCTCGGACCACACCCCCCTCTAGCGCACCGTTCCCGCCGTGCGCTCAGACTGAGACACCGGAGCCGGCTCCTGCTGTTCCGAGTGTGTCGTTTGGCGCCGCAGAGGACGAGCGAATGTCGATCGCCGCATCACAAGGTGGGCTGGAGTCCTCCGAGGATGATGATTCGGCTGTGCTGCCGCCTTCCGGTGTGCCAGCATTGTCCGAGTCGGACCCGGAGTTGACAGCCATGCTTTCCCGGGCAGCCGCGAGTCTCGGGTTGGAGTGGAACCCTCCACCCCGTCCTGAACGCTCGCGGTTGGACGATTGGTTTTTGGGGGCGCCGCGTTCTGACACCCGTCAGACCACGCCCCCAATACCTTTTTTCCCGGAGGTGCATGAGGAGGTCACGCGGTCCTGGAAGTCCCCGTTGTCTTCCCGTGACCGATCGGCGGCCTCCTCCACCTTCTCTGCCCTCGATGGGGCCGCGGCCAAAGGGTACACTGGGGTTCCCCCGGTTGAACGCTCTGTTGTGATGCAACTGTGTCCGCAGAGTGCTTCAACGTGGCGTGGCGACCCTAAGCACCCCTCCAAAGCCTGTAGTTTCACATCAACCTTGGTGGCGAAATCCTACAGAGCTGCGGGGCAGGCTGCCGCCTCTTTGCATGCCATGGCCATCCTTCAGGCCTACCAGGCCCGGATGCTCAAGGACATGCACGAGGGTAGAGCTGACCCAGGGCTCAGAAATGAGCTGCGTGCCGCCACCGACCTCGCCCTCCGGGCGACGAAGGTGACCGCACGCTCCCTGGGCCAGGTGATGTCCACAGCAGTGGTCCAGGAGAGACACCTATGGCTCAACCTGGCTGATATGCGGGACGCCGAGCGGACTCGTCTCCTCGACGCTCCCATATCCCAGGATGGGCTATTCGGCGGCGCGGTTGAGAACTTCGCCCAACAGTTCTCAGCCGCCCAAAAGCAGACTGAGGCCATCAAGCACGTACTGCCCCGGCGGCCAGCTGCTGCTTCCACCCAGCCGCCGGCACAGTTGCCTCAGTCTGCTCGCCGCCGAGGGCGCCCTCCCGCGGCTCCCGCCCCTCCCGCGCCACCCAAGCAGCAGCCTTCACCTGGGCCGCGCCGTGGAGGACGCCGTAGGAAGGCGCCCCAGTCCGCTCCAGCCCCGCAGCCCGCCAAGCGCCAGGCTAAGCGGCGCTCCTGACGCGGACAGCTCAGGGATGGGCAGTTCTTTCCAGGAGATGGTAGCAGGACCACTCCTTCCCCCGGTGGAGGGCCGGGGGAGAATCCTTTGTTCCGCTGCTGGCCCCCGGGTCAGCAGCACCCTTTTATGGTTAAAGAAAGAACTGACTTACCCATCCCTGAGCGACCAGAGACCGATGGCAGTGTGCGCCGCCCCCGGGCCACGCCACTCTCGTCCCTCTCTGACGCCAGTCTCCTCTCAGAGCAGACCCCAGTGGAACGCGCGTCCTTCCCTGGTCTCCTCTGTCAGGACGCGGCTGATGACCGTGCCCCCACACCGGGACGCTACGCCTCCCACGTCTGGGCCGGTCACGCCGCCTCGCTGCCCCACCCGGGGTACGTCTATGGTTCGCATGACCCCGCTGGTGCAGTTTCTGGGAGCCTGGCTTCAGCTCCCTGGACTGTCCCGCTGGGTCGCGAAGACCATCAGGCTCGGCTATGCGATTCAGTTCGCTCAGGCTCCTCCTCGTTTCCGGGGAGTCCGATTCACCATAGTGGGGCCCAATGCCCCCCTCATGCGTGCGGAGGTTGCTACCTTGCTGGCGAAGGGTGCGATCGAGCCTGTCCCTCCAGCCGAAATGGAGTCCGGCTTCTACAGCCCTTACTTCATTGTACCCAAGAAAACCGGTGGGTTACGACCGATCCTGGACCTGCGCGTCCTGAACCGATCCCTTCACAGGCTTCCGTTCAGGATGTTGACAGCGAAACGCCTTTTCGAATGCGTTCGTCCAGCAGATTGGTTTGCAGCGATCGACCTGAAGGACGCCTACTTCCATGTCTCCATTCTTCCTCGACACAGACCGTTCCTACGGTTTGCTTTCGAGGGGCGGGCATACCAGTACGCGGTCCTCCCATTCGGGCTAGCTCTGTCCCCTCGCGTCTTCACGAAGATTGTCGAGGCAGCCCTTGTGCCACTCAGGCAACACGGGGTTCGCATCCTGAACTACCTCGACGACTGGCTGATCCTCAGCCACTCTCGAGAGCAGGTGTGCGAACACAGAGACCTGGTGCTCCAGCACCTAGCCCGTCTGGGCCTTCGGGTCAACTGGGAGAAGAGCAAACTCTGCCCAGTGCAGAGGATCTCTTTTCTCGGTATGGAAATCGACTCGGTCGCCATGTGTGCGCAGCTTACGAGCGAGCGCGCGCAGTCACTGCTGACTTGCCTTCGTCAAATCGAGAGCAAGAGTGCGGTTCCACTGAAGTTATTTCAGAGGCTCCTGGGGCATATGGCATCTGCAGCCGCGGTAACGCCGCTCGGTTTGCTTCATATGAGACCGCTTCAGCACTGGCTTCGCGATCGAGTCCCGAGATGGGCATGGCAGTCGGGCACGCTCCGGGTCCCAGTGACTCGGGCCTGCCTGCAGACCCTCACCCCGTGGTCGAACCTCAGTTTTCTACGGGCCGGTGTGTCCTTAGAACGAGTTTCCAGGCATATTGTTGTGTCAACAGATGCCTCCACCACGGGCTGGGGTGCCATGTGCAATGGACATGCTGCCGCGGGCTCCTGGACAGGACCCCAGCGCCTCCTGCATGTCAATTGCCTCGAGTTGCTGGCAGTACGGTTCGCCCTGCACCGCTTCCGAGCGCTGCTCAAGGGTCAACACGTGCTAGTCCGGTCAGACAACACGGCCACAGTAGCGTACATCAACCACCAGGGTGGTCTGCGTTCCCGCCGCATGTCTCAACTCGCCCGCCATCTCGTCTTATGGAGTCAGAAGCACCTGAGGTCCCTTCGTGCCATCCATATCCCGGGAGTCCTGAACCGTGCAGCCGACGAGCTCTCACGGCTTCAGCCACTTCCTGGAGAATGGAGACTCCATCCCCAGACGGTTCAGCTGATTTGGGAACAGTTCGGCGACGCACAGGTAGATCTGTTTGCCTCCCACGACTCTTCCCATTGCCGCCTGTTTTATTCCCTGACCGAGGGCCCCCTCGGCACGGACGCTCTGGCGCACAGCTGGCCGCGGGGCCTCCGCAAGTATGCGTTTCCCCCAGTGAGCCTTCTTGCACAGCTTCTGTGCAAGATCAGGGAGGCAAGGAGCAGGTCATTTTGGTCGCCCCGTATTGGCCCGGCCGGACCTGGTTCTCCGAACTCGTACTCCTTGCGACAGCCCCTCCCTGGTCGATTCCTCTGAGGAAGGACCTCCTTTCTCAGAGACGGGGCACCCTTTGGCACCCGCGTCCCGATCTTTGGAACCTCCACGTGTGGCTCCTGGATGGGACGCGGCAGGTTTGAGTACCCTACCACCTCAGGTGGTGGCTACCATCACTTCCGCTAGGGCCTTGTCTACTCGACACGCCTATGCGTTGAAGTGGAACCTCTTCGTCACCTGGTGTTCTTCTCGCCAAGAAGACCCCTGGAAATGCCCGATCGGGTCCGTGCTCTCATTCCTCCAGGAAGGGTTGGAACGAAGGCTGTCTCCTTCCACCCTCAAGGTTTATGTGGCCGCTATTTCTGCCTACCACGACCTTGTGGAGACGAAAAAGGTAAGTCAGCACGACCTGGTCATCAGGTTCCTGAGGGGAGCGAGGAGACTGAATCCTCCTCGCTCTCCCCTCGTACCCTCTTGGGACCTCGCAGTAGTCCTAAGCGCTCTGCAGAGGGCTCCCTTTGAGCCATTGCGGTCAGTCGAGCTTAAGTTCCTGTCTATGAAGACAGCGCTCCTGACCGCCTTGGCCTCCATCAAGAGGGTAGGGGACCTGCAGGCATTTTCGGTTGACGAAGCGTGCCTGGAATTCGGGCCGGCCAACTCTCACGTGATCCTGAGACCCCGGCCTGGATATGTGCCCAAGGTTCCCACCACTCCCTTCAGGGACCAGGTGGTGAACCTGCAAGCGCTGCCTTTGGAGGAGGCAGACCCAGCCTTGGCACTGCTCTGTCCAGTACGCGCCCTCCGTGCTTACGTAGACAGAACGCAGTGTTTCAGGACCTCAGACCAGCTCTTTGTCTGTTATGGTGGGAAGCTGAAGGGAAAGGCTCTCTCCAAGCAAAGGTTGTCTCACTGGATAGTGGACGCCATTGTTTTGGCTTACCAAACGCAGGGGCGCCCATGCCCCCTTGGGGTCAGGGCTCACTCCACCCGGAGTGTGGCCTCCTCTTGGGCTCTAGCGCATGGCGCCTCGCTGACAGACATTTGCAGAGCTGCAGGCTGGGCGACACCCAACACATTCGCCAGATTCTATAATCTCCGAGTGGAGCCAGTGTCCTCTCTTGTACTCGCCTCTACTAGTGGCCGGTAATGGACTAGGCTCAGGTGTCTTCGCTTGCTCGCCATTCCACTCCACGGACTGGATACGTGCGATATTTTCCTCAGGTAGTTTCCCTGAAGCCCTGAGTTCCTCCAGCACTGTTGATGCCGACACCAGTACGTCTGCCCACTCGCTCAGGCCCTCGTGTTGGCTAGGTGCCACCGTGTGCATGGTTCCCCCGTTGGGCGACCCCCACATGTGTATTCCCACTGTAAGTCTCCCTGAGCAGGTGTCTTTCCCTTGGCAAGCCCCTTGCCACCCCTGGGGGTAAAATTCTTCCACCTTCGGCTGGTTACCCCAGAGTTTCCCATATGTAGCCCTGAGCGGGTCATATGTGTTCTTAAGTCCTCCCTACGGGTAGGCATTTGGCGCATACTTCCACCTGGAATATGCTTCCCAGTGTACCTTGGTATTCCTGTGTTAAGTGGGAGTCCTTCGTCCGTACTAGCTTACGACAGGGAGCTCACGCTTACGCAGGGCACTGGATGACAGCCGAGTGGCGTGATTATATTGGGACCCCCATTCGTCAGTCACTGACGTTACTCGGAGTGACTGAACGAAAGGGAACGTCTCGGTTACGTATGTAACCCTCGTTCCCTGAGGAGGGAACGGAGACGTAACGTCCCTCTGCCACTTCCGCTGTACCGCTGGAACAGCCGGGAGTTCAGTCTTGGCTCCTCAGCAGGTAAACATAATGCGATGTTGCCAGCGTACTTCCTTATATACCCACGCTGTGGGGCGGAGTTACGCTATGCAAATTCCGCATGCCCATGGCATTGGCGCTGCCATTGGGCGTTTTTTAGATCTCGAAGATGATAGGCTTCTAAGCGAAACCCCCATTCGTCAGTCACTGACGTTACGTCTCCGTTCCCTCCTCAGGGAACGAGGGTTACATACGTAACCGAGACGTTATCTTACAATATAAGGCTGAGTAAGTGAATTATAAATTATGGCCAAACTATTCTTTTAAAGGATCTCGCGGTGATTGTGTTGCAGGGCTCATCTCAGAAATGTGCAAGGTTAAGATAAAGATAAAGAAGTAGTGGAGCATGTCTTCTGTTCTGAGCTTCATATATTCAGCTATGAAACACACTGATGTTTTTTACATGAGGAGAGTTTTTTAACAGGTCGTGGAGGTAGACAGGAAAGACGAGCTGCTTCACATGCTGGAATAAAGCGTATGCTACACATCATCGATGAGAGAAAAAAGAGAGAGAGAGAGGATGGATGGATGTGTAGCATGAAGGCATGCTGCAAGGATTAGAGTGCGCTTGAGCTGCAGGAGATTGCGTTTGAGAGGACAGAACAGGCCCAACAAAAAAGCGTTCAAGGAAAAAAAGAAGCCAAGAGTCCATGAAAACAAAGCAGTGGGAAATCTCAGAGCTTTCTTTGTAATGGAGCTTCATCACGATGCATCTGCATGGTGCATAAAAAGTCAGGCTATAACTGTGATGGTCTCAGATGGTAGTTTGAAGCTGAATTAGATGCAAGCCTGAAGATGTGCAGCATATGTGGTGTAGTTTTCAGGATCGCAACCTCTGAGTCCAATCCTGCTTGGCCCCTGGGGATGCAATGTCACATCCATTACTAAACCTCCTACCAAAACGATCAGCCTTGTCTTGCCACTGCTGTTATCATGCAATTTACTAATCTGTACTCTAATCTGCATAATGTGCACATTTTCTGTATGCATACCTGGTTGACCTAGTTCATTTTTTTTTCTAAACGCACTTTGCATTTGATACTATATCCAAAATTAAATAAGCTTGACTTTTCTTTGACCTTCTATTTCCAGTGTGATGGTGAGAAATTGTCTACCAAACCTTCATTACCTAATTAGACTGCCAATATTGAGCCTATTAACTTTGTTAATACAAACCCAATTCCAAAAAAGTTGGGACACTGTACAAATTGTGAATAAAAACAGAATGCAATGATGTGGAAGTTTCAAATTTCAATATTTCATTCAGAATACAACATAGATGACATATCAAATGTTTAAACTGAGAAAATGTATAATTTTAAGGGAAAAATAAGTTGATTTTAAATTTCATGGCATCAACACATCTCAAAAAAGTTGGGACAAGGCCATGTTTACCACTGTGTGGCATCCCCTCTTCTTTTTATAACAGTCTGCAAACGTCTGGGGACTGAGGAGACAAGTTGCTCAAGTTTAGGAATAGGAATGTTGTCCCATTCTTGTCTAATACAGGCTTCTAGTTGCTCAACTGTCTTAGGTCTTCTTTGTCGCATCTTCCTCTTTATGATGCGCCAAATGTTTTCTATGGGTGAAAGATCTGGACTGCAGGCTGGCCATTTCAGTACCCGGATCCTTCTTCTATGCAGCCATGATGTTGTAATTGATGCAGTATGTGGTCTGGCATTGTCATGTTGGAAAATGCAAGGTCTTCCCTGAAAGAGACGACGTCTGGATGGGAGCATATGTTGTTCTAGAACTTGGATATACCTTTCAGCTTTGATGGTGCCTTTCCAGATGTGTAAGCTGCCCATGCCACACGCACTCATGCAACCCCATACCATCAGAGATGCAGGCTTCTGAACTGAGCGCTGATAACAACTTGGGTTGTCCTTGTCCTCTTTAGTCCGGATGACATGGCGTCCCAGTTTTCCAAAAAGAACTTCAAATTTTGATTCGTCTGACCACCTAACAGTTTTCCACTTTGCCACAGTCCATTTTAAATGAGCCTTGGCCCAGAGAAAACGCCTGCGCTTCTGGATCATGTTTAGATATGGCTTCTTTTTTGACCTATAGAGTTTTAGCCGGCAACGGCGAATGGCACGGTGGATTGTGCTTACCGACAATGTTTTCTGGAAGTATTCCTGAGCCCATGTTGTGATTTCCATTACAGTAGCATTCCTGTATGTGATGCAGTGCCGTCTAAGGGCCCGAAGATCACGGGCATCCAGTATGGTTTTCCGGCCTTGACCCTTACGCACAGAGATTGGTCCAGATTCTCTGAATCTTTGGATGATATTATGCACTGTAGATGATAATAACTTCAAACTCTTTGCAATTTTTCTCTGAGAAACTCCTTTCTGATATTGCTCCACTATTTTTCGCCGCAGCATTGGGGGAATTGGTGATCCTCTGCCCATCTTGACTTCTGAGAGACACTGCCACTCTGAGAGGCTCTTTTTATACCCAATCATGTTGCCAATTGACCTAATAAGTTGCAAATTGGTCCTCCAGCTGTTCCTTATATGTACATTTAACTTTTCCGGCCTCTTATTGCTACCTGTCCCAACTTTTTTGGAATGTGTAGCTCTCATGAAATCCAAAATGAGCCAATATTTGGCATGACATTTCAAAATGTCTCACTTTCAACATTTGATATGTTATCTATATTCTATTATGAATAAAATATAAATTTATGAGATTTGTAAATTATTGCATTCCTTTTTTATTCACAATTTGTACAGTGTCCCAACTTTTTTGGAATCGGGTTTGTACATGCACCTGGTCTTATTATGAACACTGCATGTTTGGTTTCGTATTTTTCATTAAAGCTATACAGGCTATTGGATAATTTAACCAATACCCTAGCTATTTAGCTCTTTCCCAGCTAGCGTTTTTAAAAAGAGTTGCCAGCCAGTGCCAGCATTTTTGATCATTTTCACAAAACTTTCATGGCCCCAGAATATATTGTTGCATGAATATTTGAACATGCAATATATCAAAAGAAAGAACAAACCCTCTGCTTTTAAACAAAACATTTTATTCTAGCTTCCTGCATTCTTTTTTATCAACACTTGAATGTGGGCAAGTTTCATTAACAAAAAAGCAAAGTTTTGAACAAAAGGCTGAGAAAATCAAGTTTTGTCAAAGACTACGTCCAGACTGGATTCAGACCGAGCAGATCGAGTTCATCAACACCCCTAATGCTTCACAGTCCTGTACCTCATCCTGGGTCGACAGTTCATTCAGTAACATTAGGCAGTTTTGATTTATATGCCGTTTAATGTCTGATGATCGCGTTATTTGACATGTGCGTAAGCAATGCTTCTATCGCTTGTTTCTGCATCTTCGCTGAATTAAACATGCACTGTGAAAACATATCATCAAGTGACAACAAAATAGCATGCTACTACATTTGTACATTATACTTTCAATCAATTAATTTAATCAGTGCATGCATTCCCTGAGAATTGAAGCCATGACTTTGGTGTTACTTTAGGGGTCATGAACTGGCTTTTTAAATTTTTTTATACTGTTGTCTGAGGTCAACTTATGACGTTTGCGTGGTTTTTACATTCAAAAACATCATAATGAATAAGTAATAGGCTATTTTCTACCCTGGTTTTGAGCCTCTTTCGTGGAACGCTCGGTTTTTATGGGCGTGCCGCATTGAAGACTTGGAAGTAAACGCCCACTGCTATGATTGGATAACAGTTTTGCATAATAATGAGTTTCAACTCCCCCATCAGTACACGTGGTGAATTGTTTTGAAAACTTCCAATGTGGAAAAACGGCAACCGGAATGATTCGCCCATACATGTTCGACCCAGAGTATGATCCCGAATCGCAGGACAATGAACCAACAACACCTCAAATACAAAGGATACTCCAGCCTGTGACAGCGTGGTACGTTATTGTTAATTATGTTTAGTTAGACATGTACACATAATCAGTAGATATCAAACGATCTGTAACAATACAATATTATCACATTTCTTACATAAGTGTGTTGCACCATTCCCGTCGGATCCAATATAGAAGGCACAGCATTGTTTTTTAATCTCATTCTGTCTGCAAATCCAGTCTCTTGTTTACAAAAGAATCCGCGGTGAAATGAAGCGAACAAACGTGCAATGTCTTACCCACGTGAGCTGGAACTTCATTCAAAATAAAGTTCAACTGCATCCGAAGGAAGCTTATACAGCGACTGTGTTCTTCCACAACCAGGCACTGCACAATATTTTGTAATCTTAAACGGCATGTTTATTGCTTGGTAGCTCGATCCGGTTTAGCGCCACGTTAGTCTCGCGTAGCCAGACCTTCAGATTGAAGGCAGAAGGTCTGGACATTGCAGCTTTCATTGGTCGATGACCGCCCAAGAGGACGTCTGACTGACATGTAACGCAACCAATCACAGTTTGTTTTGTTCCACGTCATGTTTAGGGGCGTGAAAATGTATAGTCGATGTCCCTGCAATAACAGACCGACGTGCATCTATAAATTATTCATTCATAAACGTTGTTCAAGTTTACTGCAACAATGGAGCGGCAAACTTCACATACTTTTGAAAGTCCAGCGTTTAGTTGATCCTGGTAAGCACTCATTGTCACAGTTGTAAACACAACGGCGTTTGTAAACACAACGGGAGTTTGGCGTCACAGCATTTGTTTCCAGGCGGACCATTAAAGAACGCAACACACACGTCTCGCGGACATCCTGTAGAATTCAACCAATCAGATGACGACTTCGAAACTCCTAAAGTGTTTCCAGATGAGTGTGCCATATGCAACAGATGTTCAGCCAACGGTCTGTGGGCGTGACGTCTGACGCTGAGACTAGCGCCACGTAGGCCTGTGTTATTTATCTATTACGTGTCATTCGCGAATCAGTGGGCAGGGCTACAGAATTAGGCGTTGGTCTTCTTCTGTTGAGGCAGCGTTTCGCTGCTCTCTGACGTCACAGGGAGGCAAATTCGCAGATCCCTTGTTTGATGAGCCAGCTGTCAATAAAAGCTTTTATTTGACTAACAAGGAAGTTTTCAGCTCCGAAACTTACAGGATATTCTTATATTACGATTACCTTTTATATATCAAAAGCTCAAGGAAAAGTTGATTTATCAATTCATGACCCCTTTAATGCTGTACAAGTTCAGCTGAACAGGTTTGAAATATTTATCGTTACATAATGCATACTTTTTTTCACAAAATAGTAAGCAGTAATTAGGTAGAAGGAGGCTAGTATTTATATTCTAAAAGCTTCTTTGCTCTAGACTGTGTTATAGCATACTGTATGACGGCTCTATTATGTCTCTGCTTTTGTTCTTTCTATGATCAAACCCTAATGCTCTCCAGTGTTTCAGTCTCTTCAGATGTGACGTTCTTTATACTTGATACAGTCCACATTCGTAAGATCCCTCAGAGTAATTGGGCTACGAATCCAAAGGCCGTCTAGAGTGCGTCTCTCTATTTTTATGTCACAGCAGACTCAAAATCTCTATTTCACAGGTTCTTTTAATAGGTTCACACACAGGTCCTGCTTTGATATTGTCTTGTGAGATGAATTGTGACTTTGTGTTGCAGACAAAGCAGTGCTGAAGCTTGTGTTTTCGTCTGCTCTGTTGTCCGTCAGGACTACACAATATCAGCCCAATTTTGGCAAGATCAGTACGATCCGTTGGTGCTGCTAGGTTGAATTATGCAATGGAGGAAAGGTTTATGGATATTTAAGTTCTCTTTGGAAGATTGACAGCCTGTCCTCTTCGTGCAATCCAGAAAAGTGTCCACTGTCTGGGTTTCTTTCTTATTTTGGGCTTTTCTGACGACGAGATAGCCAGTACAAAACATGCAGCCATTGTTTGCTTATGCTCTTGTTTCCATTAGTCAGACACTAGTTCTGCCTTCTCAATGACATCGCGCACGTCGTTAAAGACTGAGAGAGATGATTGGTCGGGAAGCAATGTGTAATTTGAAATGTTTCTTGTCCACGGCATGACAGGAATATAGGAGTCAAAGGCCTTGTTTACAACTGGTATTAAGATGCGTTTTGGTCGATCGGATTACAAGTGGACGACGCAGCGACGCTAAATACAGGTGTAAACGGGGTCTTAAACGCTTTGAGCTTGTCCACTTTCGACCACTTCCAGAGGATTGCTTTCGTAGTGTTAAACGCTCATGGTCAAATGCATTCGAACAGCCACTAAAAAAAACCCTACTCTCCGCCTACTGACCTAATGCATAAATTATAGGAAGCGCGCTAGCCAGACTTTGTCGACTGGAGACCCAAATTTGGTTTGAAGATGAAAAACGTACCAAACACGATTCTCTCACCATTCCTGATTTCTAACACGCACTCACAGCGTTTGGCTGGTCTCACGTCTGTCAGAGCAGAAACGAAAGCTGCTGCTCTCCGTATGTTTTTATGTTGTCTCTGGTCACGTTTATATGTAAATCGTGCGAGCTTATTTTGTCCATTTGCTCGAAAGATCTGAAAAAGCTCATACATTTACCCGCCCATAGACCCTCCCCTCGAAGAAATCAGGACAGAAGTGGTTGAAAGTGGACAGAAGAGACGAATTAAAACACCAGGTGTAAACAGGAATGTGTCTCCCTTGTCTACTTGTGATCCGATCGACCAAACGCATCTTAATACCAGGTGTAAACGGCCATAGTTGCATAATCTGACACAGTGACTACCGTTACAGACAAAAATATTGTGTAGTCTAAACCTGGCATAATATGAATAGTGCAAATGGTGTGGGATGAGAAATGCACAAAAGTTTCTACACTACAAAAAATTGCCATATTTTGTCACTATTTTATGGGTTGACTGAACTACTGTATGAAATGCAGAAAGAAAGTTGACATTCCTTAAAAATGTGTAAATTTTTAGGCCTTTTAGTATGAGCTACTTAAAATATTACACAGTGACACTTTATTTTAATGGTCCGCCAACAGACATTCTACTGACTATAAGCAAAGTCCCTATCAAGGATAGTCTGTTCACTCGGCGGCCATATTTGCAACGCCTCCGGGCAGCTATTTCGGCCATAGAAGACCAAGTCCTATCTATTTGAATGGGGGAATCCTGGAATCTCAAAAACTGCTTGCTGAACTCACAATTAAAAAACATATTTCAAATCAACAACAAAATCTGACATGAACTGCCCCATAAATGTTGTGTCTTATTCTCAAATAGCGTTAAAAAGCTTATTTTTTCAGGCTAAACGAGCCAATGCACATGTGCATTCCTAAGTGCGAGTCTCAGGTTTCTATGGGAACCAGAGCTTCTAACGGCAGCTGCAGTGATGCAATGACTTTACCAATCAGCGATTGGCTCTTTTACTTTAGAAGGCGGGACTATTCCGCCATATGCGCATTGCAGTTTCTCCCATTCATGAGTAATAGGAGTGAACCGTCTTTCTATATCTATAGTCTTTGCTAAGTAACTGTGCAAGTATATGTCAACTTATTCTACTAACCCGAACCTAACAGTCTACTAATACTGTAAGGACTGGTGGTTGACATGTAGGTACAAAGTTACTTATAGTTAGTAGAATGTCTAAAGTGGACTACCGAAATAAAATGTAACCTATTGATACAATGTCAAAATTGTTGGTAAGGGTCCAACTATGAGGCTATCACTGATGAAGCACTTGAATGGTTTGTGTTTTTAGTCAAAGCATGAGGACATAAATATATGTTACTCAGAATGAATTAATATTTTAGCGCTCTGTAGTGTTTTTATAAAAGTTGCATGTTACATGTCACCATTAGAGTGTTTAGTGTTTTCTTCTGTAATGTTTCCTCAACTTCAACGAGTGCATACTTGTTTTGGTGTATAGAATTGATTCTGTCGAACCTTTTTGGCTGAAACACAAGACAAACTAAGACAATTCTGTATTGTTATTATGTAATGTTAATGCTCAGCTTAAAACTCAGACACACAAGTAAAAAGTGTTATTAATTTTGAGTTTGTAGAACTTATTATATTATGTTTGCTGAAAGCACAGACCAGTTTTAGTTGTTAAGCTGATACAACCAAGTATGCTATTATATAATTTAATAGACTGTTGAGTCACTTATTTACCGAGTGCACTTTAAAAACGTGGAAAAAGTGCATAGGCTACTTTTTTTTCATGCATCCTTTAAAAATTGCCTTTAGCAAAAATATCTTGTAGTTAAAAAGCTTTTGTTAAGCACCGTGCATGCCAGTTAAATATATTTAAAGAATTGACGTTATTACCCAGTGCCGTGCTGACAGTAAAGCAGGGTTTGGTAATGATGAATCACGAACCATCGCTCTGCAGTTTTGTGTATTATAAGTCACTTTGCAAATGCATTTGCTAAATGATATGTAACATAATTTCCCTCTTTCCTATTCTCTTCATTAATCAGTCTCATCAGAGCTCATACGGCAAGCCTGACAGAATATTGCGCGCATTTAAAAATGTCAATATTTGAATTGCATAGTGAGACTAACAGAGCAGCAAAATCTACGCCCCAAAAATCAGCATACGGCGTGACGGCAGAGAGAGTTGTAGATGGAGGGGGAAGAACTTCGTTTCAATACTAATCGACAGACATATTCTTTCCTTTCTGTCACGGCACATTCACAACCACTGCACTGAAAAGGAAATATTCTCACTCCATATTCAGTTGTGCAGCAGCAGGGGTTACGCACAGTTATTCTGTCATAATGGTGATGAATTTTTCATATCTTCTAAGAGAAAGTCATAACGTTCCAGTGGAATAATATAAGCGTGCTTTTGTTGCATGTTGTCTGGTCTTTAGGTTCTATTGCAGTTTGGGATTCATGTTCATGATCCACAGCTCTTGTTTTGAATGGGTTCATCTTTACTAGTACCCCTTTAGTTGAGTATCAAACTGATTTTTCATGTGCTTGAAAGAATAGGTTCATCATTTACTGTACTTCCCCTTTGTCATTCAAAAGGGAGACATTTTGAAGAACACTGGTCATTGTCTTTTTAAGCGGTTGCAATTAATAGGCACTGAACCTTTCAAGCTTCAAAAAGGAAGCAAAGACATCGTAAAAGTGCAATTAAAGTCATCTGAATCCATGAGAAACTAAATGAACCCATAAACTTTCTCTCCAGTGAGCCGTTCATTGAGTTGGACTTGAGAACCAGATCAGTCCGATTTATATTGTTTTTGTGAACTGAATCAAATGGTTCACTGGTTTAAAAGAACGATTCAATTACGAATCAGGCACCTCTACTACTTTTAAAGAGAGCTAAAGTCAAAGTCACGACTGTTCCTCCATCGTATAGATCAGGAGGGGCTGGGAATCGATTCCAAAATAATCGATTCCAAGGCGTTGGGAATCGAGAGTCGGTTCCAAAGTTTGGAATTGATTCCATCAAGGGGAATCGACTCCTTTTTTGGACCCCTTTTCAGTTCAACAGAGTTAATCATTAATTTGTCTCTCGCTCACTAATAGTGATTGGAAGTCCATTTCATTTTTGCAAAAGGTTATTTTGGACAGTTCGTTTCAATTCGTTCTTTAGCATCATGTAATGACGTCACTAGAACGTATTTCTAACAACCTTGTTTTATGGTGTGCCATGCTGAAACATTCAAATAAAGCCATTATTACCTTTCATGCACTTAAGTTAATGGTGTTTGTTGTCATTAATGGTTTTCTTCTGTGATCCTGCATCTTGGACAAGTTTACAACACTTTGCACCCAAAGCACACAATACATAGGCTACATTGATGCACAATCACGGATATGTTCTACAAGTCTAAAGTCTATAGAAATAGTAGAAATAAAATGCTGTTTTGAAAATATTCTGAAAGAAAATACACCTAAAGCACAGATTAATGACCGAGAGCCTATACTGTTGCTATAGTAACGAACGCAACTTCCTCACGCATCTGATTGACAAATAAGCGCACACTCTTATTTCAGTGTTGTTGTTAATATTGTGGTTATTTCAGTAAACAGTATGCCTCGTACATTCTGTGCAAAAGCACACAGTTAATGAAGTGCTTTTTTGTGTTTGTTTTCATTTTTTGAAAAAAGCGCATTTACTGCTGGGCAATGGCCCATTTCAGGGGAATCCATAATTACAATTTAAAATCAATCAGAGCTATTGGAATGTATCTTCATTTTACAAATAAAGCTTTAGAGAATACTTTCTACATCTTTATGTCCTGTGGTCACTCCGAGACTAGTTTCCTTCAATCTTTCGTAAAAAAAAAAACAAGAATCCATTATTTTAATTAATACAAATTATACATTTCAACCACTTGGTGGAATTGGCAGACGTTCCCTTAAGGTGATGATACACGGGGCAACTTTTTGAGTAATGTTGCTGGGTAATGTTACCGTCAACGGGCATCCAGGTGAGACACAGGGCCCACGACCGATCTAAAGTATCCAGATAGAAATGTGTTGCCCATTCTCTATGGGAAAGTGCCCAAACAACATTGCCTGGCAACATTGCTCAAAAAGTTGCCCCGTGTATTATCACCTTGAGGCGTCATGCGCTGTGGTAGCGGGTCAAAGCATTCTCGGGTATAAATATGCAGCTATAATGCACGTAGGTGATTTTGAATTAATATTTCATATCGATAAACAATGGTTAGCCTACATACTGTTAAAACTAATTGTGGCTTTGTAAGATTGCCGACTCTATAGAACAGTGGCAACTTTACCGCGCTCCGAGAGCCCCCTAGAGGTCGGGAGCATTTCCGTTGTGTTGTGGCTTTTTCGTTGTTGTGGCTTTTCCGTTGTGTTGTGGCTTGATTTCCGTTGTGTTGTGGCTTGATTTCCGTTGTGTTGTGGCTTGTTTTTCGTTGTGTTGTGGCTTTTTCGTTGTGTTGTGGCTTGATTCCGTTGTGTTGTGGCTTTTTCATTGTTGTGGCTTTTTCGTTGTGTTGTGGCTTGATTTCCGTTGTGTTGTGGCTTGATTTCGTTGTGTTGTGGCTTGATTTCCGTCGTGTTGTGGCTTGATTTCGTTGTGTTGTGGCTTTTTCGTTGTGTTGTGGCTTGATTCTGTTGTGTTGTGGCTTTTTCGTTGTTGTGGCTTGATTTCGTTGTGTTGTGGCTTTTTCGTTGTGTTGTGGCTTGATTCTGTTGTGTTGTGGCTTTTTCGTTGTTGTGGCTTGATTTCGTTGTGTTGTGGCTTGATTTCGTTGTGTTGTGGCTTGATTTCGTTGTGTTGTGGCTTTTTCGTTGTGTTGTGGCTTGATTCCGTTGTGTTGTGGCTTGATTTCCGTCGTGTTGTGGCTTGATTTCCGTCGTGTGGCTTGATTTCGTTGTGTTGTGGCTTTTTCGTTGTTGTGGCTTGATTTCCGTCGTGTTGTGGCTTGATTTCCGTCGTGTTGTGGCTTGATTTCCGTTGTGTTGTGGCTTTTTCGTTGTGTTGTGGCTTGATTCCGTTGTGTTGTGGCTTTTTCGTTGTTGTGGCTTGATTCCATTGTGTTGTGGCTTGATTTCTGTCGTGTTGTGGCTTGATTCCGTTGTGTTGTGGCTTGATTTCGTTGTGTTGTGGCTTGATTCCGTTGTGTTGTGGCTTGATTTCCGTTGTGTTGTGGCTTTTTCGTTGTTGTGGCTTGATTTCCGTTGTGTTGTGGCTTTTTCGTTGTGTTGTGGCTTTTTCGTTGTGTTGTGGCTTGATTTCGTTGTGTTGTGGCTTTTTCGTTGTGTTGTGGCTTGATTCCGTTGTGTTGTGGCTTTTTCGTTGTGTTGTGGCTTGATTCCGTTGTGTTGTGGCTTTTTCGTTGTGTTGTGGCTTGATTCCGTTGTGTTGTGGCTTGATTCCGTTGTGTTGTGGCTTGATTTCGTTGTGTTGTGGCTTGATTCCGTTGTGTTGTGGCTTTTTCGTTGTTGTGGCTTGATTTCCGTTGTGTTGTGGCTTTTTCGTTGTGTTGTGGCTTTTTCGTTGTGTTGTGGCTTGATTTCGTTGTGTTGTGGCTTTTTCGTTGTGTTGTGGCTTGATTCCGTTGTGTTGTGGCTTTTTCGTTGTGTTGTGGCTTGATTCCGTTGTGTTGTGGCTTTTTCGTTGTGTTGTGGCTTGATTTCGTTGTGTTGTGGCTTTTTCGTTGTGTTGTGACTTGATTCCGTTGTGTTGTGGCTTGATTTCCGTTGTGTTGTGGCTTGATTCCGTTGTGTTGTGGCTTGATTTCGTTGTGTTGTGGCTTTTTCGTTGTGTTGTGACTTGATTCCGTTGTGTTGTGGCTTGATTCCGTTGTGTTGTGGCTTGATTTCCGTCGTGTTGTGGCTTGATTTCCGTCGTGTTGTGGCTTGATTTCGTTGTGTTGTGGCTTGATTTCCGTTGTGTCGTGGCTTTTTCGTTGTTGTGGCTTGATTCCGTTGTGTTGTGGCTTTTTCGTTGTGTTGTGACTTGATTCCGTTGTGTTGTGGCTTTTTCGTTGTGTTGTGACTTGATTCCGTTGTGTTGTGGCTTTTTCGTTGTGTTGTGACTTGATTCCGTTGTGTTGTGGCTTTTTTGTTGTGTTGTGGCTTGATTCCGTTGTGTTGTGGCTTGATTTCCGTTGTGTTGTGGCTTGATTTCGTTGTGTTGTGGCTTGATTCGTTGTGTTGTGGCTTGATTCCGTTGTGTTGTGGCTTTTTCGTTGTTGTGGCTTGATTTCCGTTGTGTTGTGGCTTTTTCGTTGTGTTGTGGCTTGATTTCGTTGTGTTGTGGCTTTTTTGTTGTGTTGTGGCTTGATTCCGTTGTGTTGTGGCTTGATTTCCGTTGTGTTGTGGCTTGATTTCGTTGTGTTGTGGCTTGATTCGTTGTGTTGTGGCTTGATTCCGTTGTGTTGTGGCTTTTTCGTTGTTGTGGCTTGATTTCCGTCGTGTTGTGGCTTGATTTCCGTTGTGTTGTGGCTTGATTTCGTTGTGTTGTGGCTTTTTCGTTGTGTTGTGGCTTGATTTCGTTGTGTTGTGGCTTTTTCGTTGTGTTGTGGCTTGATTTCGTTGTGTTGTGGCTTTTTCGTTGTGTTGTGGCTTTTTCGTTGTTGTGGCTTGATTCCGTTGTGTTGTGGCTTGATTTCCGTTGTGTTGTGGCTTGATTTCGTTGTGTTGTGGCTTGATTCGTTGTGTTGTGGCTTGATTCCGTTGTGTTGTGGCTTTTTCGTTGTTGTGGCTTGATTTCCGTCGTGTTGTGGCTTGATTTCCGTTGTGTTGTGGCTTGATTTCGTTGTGTTGTGGCTTTTTCGTTGTGTTGTGGCTTGATTTCGTTGTGTTGTGGCTTTTTCGTTGTGTTGTGGCTTGATTTCGTTGTGTTGTGGCTTTTTCGTTGTGTTGTGGCTTTTTCGTTGTTGTGGCTTGATTCCGTTGTGTTGTGGCTTGATTTCCGTCGTGTTGTGGCTTTTTTGTTGTGTTGTGGCTTGATTTCGTTGTGTTGTTAACTTATGTTTGGTTTTTATATTGTGTTGTGTTGTGCACTACTGGGCCACCGTAGGTTAGAGACCCCTAGTGGCGAAAAAATACATAGTGTAGCTTTAGAAAAAAATTACATGTAACCGATTGCCTCATTTTTTTGTTTTGTTTTGTTTGGCCAACTTATTCGGGTTTACAGTGCTCTTAAAAATAAAGGTTCTTTATTGGCGTTGATGGTTCCATAAAGAACCTTAAACATCCATGGAATCTTTCCATTGCACAAAAGGTTCTTAATAGGGAAAAAAAGGTTATTTTTAAGAAATGTTCACTCTAAGGTTCTTTGGAGAACCAAAAATGGTTATTTTTTTCTAAAACCCCCTTTTGGAGCCTTTATTTTAGTTGGATGCTTATGAACGTACTATTGTCTTTGTGTCTGTTTGTTTCTTATTGTTTTCCGCAGGCAAGTCTAAGCCTGCTTTAATAGCGAGACACTTGATTAGGATTCATGCAGGGAAATGAGATTTTTATGCCGGAGCGGCACATCTTCACAGGTTTGCGTTTGTACAGCGACTGTCGAACTCCTCAGACAAAACAAATCCCTCTGACTCATTGATAAGTGAGCACAACACTTGAGAGAAACGGACGGCGTCTGGAGCAAAGAGAATGGGACAAAAGGATTTATTAGTGGGATTTAGAGTAGAGATCTGACCTTGAGGCCGTGATGACCGGGAATCCACTGCCGGTCACTCCTCTCGCTTCAGATTCTAGCGTAACTCCCTAAAAGGCTGAAGACAATTGATCTGTGCTATAAGACAAAGCCTCTGGCGGCTGTATCAGTTACAAGCATGACCTTAGCACCAAACTAGACCAAGTATCCCTGTTCTGTTGAGTCTTAAAGCAGCATGTATTGTCCTAATTCGCCAAAATCTCGTCCTCAGAATCCAATTGGCCGTGGTTCACCAAGCACGAGTGCAGAGTTATATGTCCTCCTCTGTTGTCCAAGGCTCATTTCTACCAGATGCCCCACTTCAAAGTCTTCTGCAGCACCATTTCCAATGTGCCTCTGGGCTGCAGAACACAAACTCGTCTCTTTTAAAGCCACGATGGAGTGTTGAAAGAAGCACGAACAGTTTTTTAGGACAAAGCGAATAGCACTCTAAACTCATGCTGATGCAAAGACTCACGGCGCTTTCACAGCTCCGGATCAAGTGTGTTTGATGTCAAAGTTTGCTTCGTTTTGTTGGTTTACAAGCCATAACTTTTTTTTTTTTCCATAACTTGCATTGCACAGTTGCAAACTGAACACAAGTCAGCTTGAAACGGGCCCGTTCATGTGGACAATTTACTATTAAATCTCACCATTCAAATCTTATTTCTCATTATTCTGACATAATTTTTCGTAATTGACTTTGTCTCATAATTCCAACTTCATTTTCCATAATTATGACTTTATATATCATAATTCCACCTTTATATCTCGTAATGCCGAAATTATCATAATTATGACATCCTTTTTCATAATTGACTCTCATAATTCCAACTTTATTTTCCATAATTATGACTTTATATCTCATAATTCCACTTTTATTTTTCATAATTGTCTTAATATCTTGTAATGCCGAAATTATTTCTCGTAATTATGACACAATTTTTCATAATTGACTTTGTCTCATAATTCCAACTTTATTTTCCATAATTATGACTTTATATCTCATAATTCCACTTTTATTTTTCATAATCGTCTTAATATCTTTCAATGCCGAAATTATTTTTTCATAATTCTGACATAATTTTTCATAATTGACTCTCCTAATTCCAACTTTATTTTCCATAATTGTCTATATATATATTAATGCCGAAATTATTTATCATAATTATTTCTCATATCTCATAATTCAGACAGTTTTTACATAAGTGACTTCTTGTCTCATAATTCCAAATATATTTTGACTTAATGAATTCTGACATAACTCAGAATTCAACATTGTTTCTCATAATTATGCCTTTATATCTCATAATTCATAGATATTCCATTATGACTTTATATCTCATAATTCCACTTCTATTTCTCATAATTATGCCTTTATATCTCATAATTCATAGACTTTCCATTATGGCATTATCTCATAATTCTGACATAATTTTTCATAATTCACTATATCACATAATTCTGAATTAATGTTATGATTCCAAATTTATTTTTTATATCTCATAATTCTGATTTTATGTGACTTTATATCTTAAAATGTGATTTTTTTTTCTTGTAATAATGACTTTATTTCTCATAATTACTTTGTCATAATTCTGACTTTATTTCTCACAGTTCCTTCTTTATTTGTTTTTATAATTGTATATCTCAAAATGTGATTTTATTTCTGTGACCATTTGAAGTGTATCTCATTTTCTACTTTTAGCCATAAATGGGCTTCCATAAAATCCAGACCATCTCTGGTTCAGTCCAAGCAATCGAGGTCCTTCCTCAATCCTGTTAGTCCTGCGTCAGTGCACAGAAATGCTCGGCATCAAAATGATTGTCGTGTTTGTCATGCATTTTACATTCCTCAGCAGCGGGTCGTGTGGAACGGCAGCGTATGGCAGTGAATCTGTGGTGTGAAACGCATGGCGTCAGGCACGCACGTGTGTGTGTGTGTGGGTGGATGCGGGTTGTATTCGAACACCTTTGTGATGCGCGTGTGGGTGGAGATGTTGAATAAACACGTTCCCGGAGCTTCTGTGCAGCTTTTATGAGCGAGAAACGCTCCCACATTTGATGTTTGGAGGAACTGACGACCGAATCACCTCATGCAGAGAGCGGAGGAGGTTAGCGCCATGGGGAAACAATACTACACATGAGATATTAAGCATTAAATATGGATATTTTATAACACAGCCGTTCTGATACTTGAGTTTTGTTGAGCGTTATCTGCTTTGCCTGATATCTGCCCCTTCAGGAAGAGTAGCACCACCTCAGTGGTTCTTAATTTCGGAGAGTGTTAAATGTCTCAACACGAGGAAGTACGGCACAATTTTGTTGCTTAATGGATGGTGTAATAAGCCACTATAATAAGGATTGTGCTGCTGAGCCCTGTGCCATTACCGTCCTGAAACATGCTTTGTCACACAGGCACCAATGTGGAATGAATCAAATATCCATTAAGCATATGTCACATGACTCGAGCCCAAAATAATGTTTGTGAATTTCATGTTTGCATTTAGCCTAAAAGGCTCAACACGCATCCCCACCAAAATGACAAGCAACACATCCACTTCATTGACACTTTTAGCGTCTCTTCCTTGGTCTGTTTTACATTAGTTGTGTCGCTTTGAGTATTTCATTCACTGGATTATCCAAAAAATAGGCATTACCTCATCATGATTTAATATACAAACCAGTTTTGGGGTTGAAAATCTGTCAAAAATGCTATTGCAAAAGATAAATTGGTGTAAAACTAATATAAAAAGCCATTTTGGACAGACTGGCAACAAATCCACTTTATTCAAACTTTTAGTGTCTCTTGGTCCATGTTATGCTATTAGTGTCACTATTTTGAGTAGTTTAGTTTCATATACTTAATTCAATGGATTGTCCAAAAAAATAGGCATTACCTCATCATGATTATATATATTATTCATATTTGGGGTTGAAAACTTTGAAATTGGTATAAAATTGATATAAAAAGCCATTTTGGACTGATGGGCAACAAATCCACTTTATTGACACTTTTAGTGTCACTTTTAGGGTCCATTTTATATATTAGTGTCTCCTTTTTTATATTTAATTCACTTTATTATTCAAAAAAAAGGCATTACCTCATTGTGATTTAATATACAAACCAGTTTTGGGTTTGCAAAAGATAAATTGGTATAAAACTGATATAAAACTCAACAAATCCACTTCATTGACGCTTTTAATGTCTCTTGGTCCATGTTATGCCATTAGTGTCACTATTTTCGGTATTTGAGTATTTAATTCACTGGATTATCCAAAAATTAGGCAGTACCTCATCATGATTTAATATACAAACCAGTTTTGGGGTGGAAAAAATGGCAAAAATGCTACTGCAAAAGATAAATTAGTATAAAACTGACATAAATAGACATTTTGGACAGACAGACCGCCAACAAATCCACTTTATTGACACTTTTTGTGTCTCTTGGTCCACGTTATGCTATTAGTGTCATTATTTTGAGTATTTGAGTATTTAATGCAATGGATTATCCAAAAAAATAGGCATTAGCTCATCATGATTTAATATACAAACAAAGTTTTGTGGTTGATAACCATGGCAAAAATGCTATTGCAAAAGATAAATTGGTAAAAAAGCCATTTTGGACAGACTAATGGCAACAAATCCACTTTAGTGTCACTTTTAGGGTCCAATTTATACCATTAGTGTCACTGTTTTGAGTATTTTAGTATTAAATTCACTGGATTATCCAAAGAAAATAGGCATTATCTCACTGTGATTTAATATATAGTGCATTTTAAGGGTTGAAAATCTGGCAAAAACGCTATTGAAAAAGATAAATTGGAATAAAATGTATATTAAAAGCCATTTTGACTGGCAACAAATCCACTTCAATGTAACTTTTAACGTCTCGCCCTTGCTCTATTTTATACTATTAGTGCCACTGTTTTGGGTATTTTACTATTTAATTCACTAGATTATCCAAAAATAGGCATTACCTCATCATGATTTAATATATAAACCATTTCTGGTGTTGAAAATCTGGCAAAAATGCTATATTGTAAAAGATAAATTGATATAAAATTAATGTAAAAAGCCATTTTGTACGGATGGCTAACAAATCCACTTCATTGACACTTTCAGTGTCTTTTCATTGGTCAATTTTATATTATTAGTGTCTCTATTTTGGTATTTAAGTATTTAATTAACTTTATTATCTAAAAAAAAATAAGGTAGCCTATTATCTCATTGTGATTTAATATACAAACCAGTTTTGGGGTTGATAATCTGGCAAAAATGCTATTTCGAAAATTGGTAAAAAGCCATTTTTGGACAAAATGGCAACAAATCCACTTCATTGAGACTTTTTGCATCTCTTCCTTGCTCCATTTTATACTATTAGTGTTACTGTTTTGGGTATTTTAATATTTAATTCAATGGATTATCCAAACAAATAGGCATTCTGGCAAATCTGCCAAAAATGCTATTGCGAAAGATGGTAATTTTGGACAGAATGAATGTGTTATGGTGTCTCAAACGGTTGTCTTCGGTCAGTCACAACACCGAATGGCCCTCAAACAGGAAAGTTAATTACATGTGAACTGATTCACTTAGGAAAATGTTCAGTTTCCCATCATTGGAAATAAATTACAGCATTAGCCATGTGTGTGTTTGAGCGGCGACACGCGAGGTTGGATACAATTAGATAATTCATGATTCATAACGCAGTGAAAATCCAATCATTAAAGATTAGCTGAGACGCTGGAGCTCGTCGTGTCCCTGATTTAAGATGGATCATTTTATTATCATGCTGCATCAGATGAGCTGCTTAAATGACTTCATACTGCTGCTTTTAAACAATTAGAGAAGTCGCAGCACACTTGGAGTGTTATTGCAGTGAATTGTTTTGAAGGTTTCGAGTGAGTGCATGACGCCTTCCTGTTCTTCCAGAACTAAAAATACACCAGCCATTTTTGAATGCAATCGTTCATGCATATTAATTGTGAAGTGACTAATTTCTGGGTTTGACACATGTGTTAGTCAGCGGTAGGCGGAGCTGCTTATCTCAGTGTTCATGTCAAACCCAAAATCTTCCAGCTCCCACCCCTACCGCAACATGCTGCAATGCTGATGTCTGCCCATGCAATCAATTTATGAGCTTTAGTAAAGCCAGTGTTTCTCTTTCTCACCGTTTAGCTGAATATGTGCTCCTGCGCAACACAAAGACTGCTGTATCTGCCACTGAACGCACAATAAATGGAGAAGCACAAAATGTAAAAGGAATTCGATGTATTGAAAAGCCGCCAAGCTCCGGAATGCTAATTCATTGGCCTTTTGATGTTTTCCCATTTATGGCACATAAAAGCCTCATTCTGCATTTGGAAGGAGATTTGGAGAGACATCAGTGAGCCGCTGTGTGCCCCGTGCTGTTGCTACATTGGTTCGGTAGCATGACAGTAGCTTAGCTGTTTTCAGCTTTTCTTGGAGCAAGCTACTTTTTCCAACAAGCAGCATTGAAGTGTGACGAAATGGTTTATTACTGTTTTTGTTATGTTGCAGTGAGCTAACTGAGGTATATAAGAATAAATATCATTCAATAGGTGTGCGTTTCATGTTTGGGGTCGTTAAGATTTTTTAATGTATTTTTTGCTCACCAAGGCTGCATTTATTTGATCAAAAATACAGTAAAAACAGGAAAATAGTCAAATATTATTACAATCTAAAATACAAACCCGATTCCAAAAAAGTTGGGACACTGTACAAATTGTGAATAAAAAAGGAATGCAATAATTTACAAATCTCATAAACTTATATTTTATTCACAATAGAATATAGATAACATATCAAATGTGGAAAGTGAGACATTTTGAAATGTCATGCCAAATATTGGCTCATTTTGGATTTCATGAGAGCTACACATTCCAAAAAAGTTGGGACAGGTAGCAATAAGAGGCCGGAAAAGTTAAATGTACATATAAGGAACAGCTGGAGGACCAATTTGCAACTTATTAGGTCAATTGGCAACATGATTGGGTATAAAAAGAGCCTCTCAGAGTGGCAGTGTCTCTCAGAAGTCAAGATGGGCAGAGGATCACCAATTCCCCCAATGCTGCGGCGAAAAATAGTGGAGCAATATCAGAAAGGAGTTTCTCAGAGAAAAATTGCAAAGAGTTTGAAGTTATCATCATCTACAGTGCATAATATCATCCAAAGATTCAGAGAATCTGGAACAATCTCTGTGCGTAAGGGTCAAGGCCGGAAAACCATACTGGATGCCCGTGATCTTCGGGCCCTTAGACGGCACTGCGTCACATACAGGAATGCTACTGTAATGGAAATCACAACATGGGCTCAGGAATACTTCCAGAAAACATTGTCGGTGAACACAATCCACCGTGCCATTCGCCGTTGCCGGCTAAAACTCTATAGGTCAAAAAAGAAGCCATATCTAAACATAATCCAGAAGCGCAGGCGTTTTCTCTGGGCCAAGGCTCATTTAAAATTGTACTGTGGCAAAGTGGAAAACTGTTCTGTGGTCAGACGAATAAAAATTTGAAGTTCTTTTTGGAAAACTGGGACGCCATGTCATCCGGACTAAAGAGGACAAGGACAACCCAAGTTGTTATCAGCGCTCAGTTCAGAAGCCTGCATCTCTGATGGTATGGGGTTGCATGAGTGTGTGTGGCATGGGCAGCTTACACATCTGGAAAGGCACCATCAATGCTGAAAGGTATATCCAAGTTCTAGAACAACATATGCTCCCATCCAGACGTCGTCTCTTTCAGGGAAGACCTTGCATTTTCCAACATGACAATGCCAGACCACATACTGCATCAATTACAACATCATGGCTGCGTAGAAGAAGGATCCGGGTACTGAAATGGCCAGCCTGCAGTCCAGATCTTTCACCCATAGAAAACATTTGGCGCATCATAAAGAGGAAGATGCGACAAAGAAGACCTAAGACAGTTGAGCAACTAGAAGCCTGTATTAGACAAGAATGGGACAACATTCCTATTCCTAAACTTGAGCAACTTGTCTCCTCAGTCCCCAGACGTTTGCAGACTGTTATAAAAAGAAGAGGGGATGCCACACAGTGGTAAACATGGCCTTGTCCCAACTTTTTTGAGATGTGTTGATGCCATGAAATTTAAAATCAACTTATTTTTCCCTTAAAATGATACATTTTCTCAGTTTAAACATTTGATATGTCATCTATGTTGTATTCTGAATAAAATATTGAAATTTGAAACTTCCACATCATTGCATTCTGTTTTTATTCACAATTTGTACAGTGTCCCAACTTTTTTGGAATCGGGTTTGTAGCTGTTTTCTATGGAAGCTTGTTTCCACCACAGAATAAAAAATAAAAAAGGTAATTGCGACTCTTTATCTGACGATTCTGACTTTTTATCTCATAATTGCAAGATATAAACTCTCAATTCTGAGAAAAAAAGTATGTTTTGTCCTCAGAATTAGACTTTATAACTCACAATTGCACTGCAAAAAATGCTTTTCTTAGTATTTTTGTCTTGTTTTCAATCCAAATGTCTAAAAATTCCTACATTAAGAAGCATTTACTAGACAGGCAAAAGTTTTTGTCTTGTTTTGGGAAAAAATAACTCAAAATAAAATAAGCAAAATAATCTGCCAATGGGGTAAACAAAATAATCTTGTCTCTGTTTGAATTAAGATTATTTTGCTTACCCCATTGGCAGATTATTTTGCTTATTTTAAGCAAAAACTCACTTAATTGAGTTATTTTCCCCCAAAACAAGACAATGATTTTTGCTTGTCCAGTAAATGCTTCTTGTTTTAAGAATTTTTCGATGTTTGGACTAGAAACAAGACAAAAATACTAAGTAAGAAAAGCATTTTTTTGCAGTGTGCGAGATATAAAAAGTCAGAATTGCAACTTTATATCATGCAATTCTGACTTTATAACTCGCAATGACAAGTTTATATCTCACAATTCTGCATTTATAACACGCAATTGCAAGTTTATGTCAGAAAAATTTCAGAATTGTGAGATGTAAACTCGCAATCGTAAGATAAAAAGTTGCAATTATCTTTTAAAATGCTTTATTCTATGGCTGAAACAAGCTTCCATAGTTTTCTATGTGAAAATATGTTAAAATGTAATTTATTTCTGTGATCAAAGCTGAATTTTCAGCATCATTACTCCAGTCTTCAGTGTCACATGATCCTCCAGAAATCATTTATGAAACGGCTCTTGCACATGTTTGGAAATGGCAGCAAATGGGCTAAATGACTGTTTCTGTCGTAGTGTAACCCAAGCAAATATTGCATGGCATAAACTTACAGTCGTCACGGATCGGAGGAGGGCATGAATGCAACAGATTGGTGATTACCATTGTGAGGGGCATTAATTAAAGCTAATTAGTGTTTGTCATTGTGACAGAACGTATAAGGAGCCGCATTCGTTGAGTGCACAATGACACGGGAAACACCGGCACTCATTAAATGGACTGTAACAGGAGGAGATTACATCCAGGAGGAAGTCCATCATTCACCCCCGTGTGGGACGTTAATGGTATAATCGAGCTTACATTAAATATGAAATATGACTCTGTCCACCTCAATATGGCCTGTCAAGACCTGACTTTTATAAGTCTGTCATGTTAAGTTTGAATAAATGATGTTAAGCATCTGGAGACGCGATTTGAATGATAGAGCTTCTTTTATGTCCACAGTAGTCATTTTGAACTATAGACAGGCATCAGAAATGGCATTGCTTGGTGTATTTTTTCTTAATTTGACTGCATGAAATCCAGTATTTACAAACCTGCTCCAAACCACATAGTGGTGCTTGTTTTAATTGTTTTACTTTTCTTTTATATACTGATTTTATTGGTTTACCATCATCCCAGAATTAAAAAGTCTGGGGTTGGAAAAAAGTCTCTTTTGCTTACCGAGGCTGCATTTATTTGATAAAAAAAAATACAGTAAAAACAGGAAAATAGTGAAATATTACTATGATCTAAAAGAACTGTTTTCTATGTGTAAATACACTCACCTAAAGGATTATTAGGAACACCATACTAATACTGTGTTTGACCCCCTTTCGCCTTCAGAACTGCCTTAATTCTACGTGGCATTGATTCAACAAGGTGCTGAAAGCATTCTTTAGAAATGTTGGCCCATATTGATAGGATAGCATCTTGCAGTTGATGGAGATTTGTGGGATGCACATCCAGGGCACGAAGCTCCCGTTCCACCACATCCCAAAGATGCTCTATTGGGTTGAGATCTGGTGACTGTGGGGGCCATTTTAGTACAGTGAACTCATTGTCATGTTCAAGAAACCAATTTGAAATGATTCGAGCTTTGTGACATGGTGCATTATCCTGCTGGAAGTAGCCATCAGAGGATGGGTACATGGTGGTCATAAAGGGATGGACATGGTCAGAAACAATGCTCAGGTAGGCCGTGGCATTTAAACGATGCCCAATTGGCACTAAGGGGCCTAAAGTGTGCCAAGAAAACATCCCCCACACCATTACACCACCACCACCAGCCTGCACAGTGGTAACAAGGCATGATGGATCCATGTTCTCATTCTGTTTACGCCAAATTCTGACTCTACCATCTGAATGTCTCAACAGAAATTGAGACTCATCAGACCAGGCAACATTTTTCCAGTCTTCAACTGTCCAATTTTGGTGAGCTCGTGCAAATTGTAGCCTCTTTTTCCTATTTGTAGTGGAGATGAGTGGTACCCGGTGGGGTCTTCTGCTGTTGTAGCCCATCCGCCTCAAGGTTGTGCGTGTTGTGGCTTCACAAATGCTTTGCTGCATACCTCGGTTGTAACGAGTGGTTATTTCAGTCAAAGTTGCTCTTCTATCAGCTTGAATCAGTCGGCCCATTCTCCTCTGACCTCTAGCATCAACAAGGCATTTTCGCCCACAGGACTGCCGCATACTGGATGTTTTTCCCTTTTCACACCATTCTTTGTAAACTCTAGAAATGGTTGTGCGTGAAAATCCCAGTAACTGAGCAGATTGTGAAATACTCAGACCGGCCCGTCTGGCACCAACAACCATGCCACGCTCAAAATTGCTTAAATCACCTTTCTTTCCCATTCTGACATTCAGTTTGGAGTTCAGGAGATTGTCTTGACCAGGACCACACCCCTAAATGCATTGAAGCAACTGCCATGTGATTGGTTGATTAGATAATTGCATTAATGAGAAATTGAACAGGTGTTCCTAATAATCCTTTAGGTGAGTGTATATAGTAAAATGTAATTTATTTCTGTGATCAAAGCTGAATTTTCAGCATCATTACTCCAGTCTTCAGTGTCACATGATCCTTCAGAAATCATTCATATATGATGATTTGCTGCTTAACAAACATTTCTGAGTTGAAAACAAGTGTTGAAAACAGTTGTGCTGCTCCATATTTTTGTGGAAATACATTTTTTTCAGGATTCTTTGATGTATAGAAAGTTCAAAAGAACAGCATTTATTTGATATAGAATATTTTGTAACATTATAAATGTCACTTTTGATCAATTTAATGCATTCTTGCTGAATAAAAGTACTAATATTAGTATTACTAATATAAGTACTAAAAAATATTGCTGACCCCACATTTTTTTACTGTAGTGTACATCCTTAAAATATTAATCATTATGTTTAATACTAGGATTATCTATGTTTTGTTTTGTTTATTTTTGTCTGAAAGTTCACAGTCTGAATGAACAGAAAATGCCTGGATTTGAAAAACAATTCAGATTTTGTGTGAATGAACAAATCCTAATTCTCTCTCTGTGTGTGTCTCTGTCTAGGTGGCGTGTGTATCGCTCAGTCTCTGAAGATCCCGCGGGAACCCAGGCCTGGGGAATTCGACAAGATAATCCGCCGCCTCCTGGAGACCCCCAACGCCCGGGCCATCATCATGTTCGCGAACGAGGATGATATCAGGTGTCCCCTTTCTGTTCTTGAAAGACACTCCCTGGCTAACCGTTTTCTGTTCTCTTAAAGATCTCCAGCTGAGAGAAACCCTTCATCAGTGCCTTGAGAAAGAAAGGAAAGAGGAAGTAGAAAGGAAGCTGGCTGTGCTTCCAAATATAATACCTGCATACTGAATGCTGTGTAGTATACAGTGGCAAGAAAAAGAACCCCTTGCAGAAAATGTGAATAGTTTTAACAAAATAAGAGAGATCATACAAAATGCATTTTATTTTTTATTTAGTACTGTCCTGAATAAGATATTTTACATAAAATATGTTTACATATAGTCAACAAGACAAAAAAAATTGCTGAATTTATAAAAATGACCCTGTTCAATAGTTTATGAACCCTTGATACTTAATACTGTGTGTCGTTCCCTGGATGATCCACGGCTGTTTTTTGTTTTGTTTTGTGATGGTTGTTCTTGAGTCTCTTGTTTGTCCTGAGCAGTTAAACTGACCAACGTTCTTCAGAAAAATCCTCCAGGTCCCAAACATTCTTCAGTTTTCCAGCATCTTTTGCATATTTGAACCCTCTCCAGCAGTGACTGTATGATTTTGAGATCCATCTTTTCACACTGAGGACGATTGAGGGACTCAAACACAACTATTAAAAAAGGTTCAAACATTCACTGATGCTCCAGAAGGAAATACAGCGTATTAAGAGCCGGGGGTGAAAACTTTTGCCTAAATACACTATAGCTATTGCCAAAAGTTTTGGGACATCTGCCTTTACATGCACATGAACTTTAATGACATCCCATTCTTAATCTGTAGGGTTTATTATGGAGCTGGCCCACCCTTTGCAGCTATAACAGCTTCAACTCTTCTGGGAAGGCTTTCCACAAGGTTTAAGAGTGTGTTTGTGGGAATTTTTTACCATTCTTCTAGAAGCGCATTTGTGAAGTCAGGCACTGATGTTGGACGAGAAGGCCTGGCTCGCAGTCTCCGCTCTAATTCATGCCAAAGGTGTTCTATCGGGTTGAGGTCAGGACTCTGTGCAGGCCAGTCAAGTTCCTCCACACCAAACTCGCTCATCCATGTCTTTATGGACCTTGCTTTGTGCACTGGTGCGCAGTCCTGTTGGAACAGGAAGGGGCCATCCCCAAACTGATCCCACAAAGTTTGGAGCATGAAATTGTCCAAAATGTCTTGGTATGCTGACGCATTAAGAGTTCCTTTCGCTGGAACTAAGGGGCCAAGCCCAACCCCTGAAAAACAACCCCACACCATAATCCCCCCTCCACCAAACTTTACACTTGGCACAATGCAGTCAGGCAAGTATCGTTCTCCTGGCAACTGCCAAACCCAGACTCGTCCATCGGATTGCCAGACAGAGAAGCGTGATTGGTCACTCCAGAGAACACGTCTCCACTGCTCTAGAGTCCAGTGGCGGCGTGCTTTACACCACTGCATCCCACGCTTTGCATTGCACTTGGTGATGTAAGGCTTGGATGAGCTGCTCGGCCATGGAAACCCATTCCATGAAGCTCTCTACGCACTGTTCTTGAGCTAATCTGAAGGCCACAGAAGTTTGGAGGTCTGTAGCTATTGACTCTGCAGAAAGTTGGCGACTTCTGCGCACTGTGACCCTTGGCATGCGCTGACCCCGCTCTGTGATTTTATGTGGCCTACCATTTTGTGGCTGAGTTGCTGTTGTTCCCAATTGCTTCCACTTTGTTATAATACCACTAACAGTTGAGCGTGGAATATTTAGTAGTGAGGAGATTTCACGAATGGACTTATTGCACAGGTGGCAACCTATCACGGTACCACGCTTGAATTCACTGAGCTCCTGAGAGCGACCCATTCTTTCACAAATGTTTGTAGAAGCGTCTGCATGCCTAGTGCTTGATTTTATACACCTGTGGCCATGGAAGTGATTGGAACATCTGAATTCAATGATTTGCAGGGGTGTCCCAATACTTTTGGCAATATAATGTATATAAAGTTATGAAACTTCACTTTGCCCTCAGCCAAAACGATTTGCCAGGAAACAAATTATAGATTCATGAGACCAAAGATCACCCGTTAGATCTACACAAGATGAATTATATCTCATGTTTAAACCACTACAAAGACATCAGAGCCAGTGGCAACGTCAGAAGGACTAGCCGAGGTAAGGCTGCTCTCGGCGGGGTTAATGAGCGCCTGGTAATCGACTGGATCTCACAACTCCGAAAACGTCAGATCAAATTTTCAAATAGGCGCTCTCTTTATAAATAAACCACAGATTTGAGCTTTAAAGAAGCACATTCTCGCCTGAAAAACTCTTTTCTACATTTCGAGACACATTAACGGTAGTACTTTTAAATTACGCAGGTTTTCTCATCTGCTATTGGCGCCTGCTGGTTGGTGCGAGATGCATTCTGGGATACCTGGCTGTCTCAAGTCTACAAGAACACAAGTATAGACAAGAACGCATATTAAGAAATGGCCTATGTATATAGAGAGATAGGCTGCGTCCGAAATCACATACTCTTATTTTGAATAAGTAATTACTTCATGACCAGTAAAAAAGTATGTTCTATCTACAGTAGTATGAATGTAATCTGGACGTACTACATTCGCCATGTTGTCATTATCATGTGACCTACCACCGTCAGTTGCGTCGCTTCACTGCCATTCATAAATCCTCTCCTGTGGCTTCATGGGATTGTAAAGCATCCATTGTATGCACACTTCAGAATCTCACTGGAAGAAGTAGGTCATTTTGCCTACTCTTTTATGAGTAGACATACTTCTTTTGTCACATACTGTTTTTTGCCTACTATATAGTATGGAAGTATGCGGTTTGGGATGCAGCCACAGAGATATACATCGAGTGAGAGGGGAGGAACAGCTACAACAGACTCATTAACACGTTTCTGCTAACGTACCGTCCCTCCCAGCAGCCTTTGCTCAATTCCCGCCTTTATCTCAGTTGCCACCTGTATATTGTCCAACTTATACTGCACTAACTACAGATGGAAAGCAATTAAAAATGCTGGGGAGGCTGTTAAGTGAGGCTTTCTGTGCCTGGAGGGAGGGATGCTCTAATTTCCTCTGCGTCTTCAGATTGTGGAGGTCCTCACAGCTTTCCTTAACCCGGTCCCCGAGGTACTGCTCTGTGTGCCGAGATTTGGCTTCCCCACACAGAGCCGACTAAAAAATGTTCGCTTTCTTGCCATCTATACATATGTTTGTTGATATAACAGCTGCTGAGTAGTACAATAATTATTTATATGCCTTGGAGGCAAATACTAATCTGACTTCATACTCAAGTGACATAGACTTTTAAAGCAAGCTCAGGCAAAACAGGGACAAAAATGAATGTTACACGTTAGGCTTATTAACAGATTGACCTAGGGCATACTGACTATTTCACACTGCACTCTAAAAAAAATGCTAAAAACAACTATCTGGCAACCCAGTTACCCGCTGGGTAAATATTGGACAGAACACATGCTGGGTTATTTTTTTCCCCAGCTTGTTGGATTTTATACATTAACCCTTTTGCTGGGTTGTTTTTTGACAGTGCTCGTCGTTCGGCTAGCGTTCCAAGCAGACGTTAGCTGCGACGTACATGTAAACAAAAAAGGCAAAATGTGAGACTACAGACATTTTCCTCTCTGTACAGTAATAATTTGATAGGAAAACAATATAATACAGACCTTAATTTCATTCAGGAAGTTTCCCCAGGAAGATTTCTCTCAGAACAGAACACAAAATGGCCGCTGACAAATGTATCCAGTTTTAACCGGTTTGGCACAGACTACCCAACATTGGGTTACACTGACCCAGCGCTGGGTAGGCATGTGAGGGGGTTCATCATTTGTATTGACAGTAAAAATGACCCAGCAGCTGAGTTACAGAAAAACTGCCCAGCACTAGGGTTGGGCCGATAGGCGATGCCATTGTCCATTGCCGATGGCTGACAGACATCACAATGTTGAGCCGGCATCGTGATCGTGTCCCCCCGCAAATAATGAAGTTGTTCCCGATCACAATACAAAATTACATTCAAAACAGTTCAATGAACACAACTTAAACACAACTTAAAAGATTTTATTGCGCAAAAAACTAATTATAGGCTACTGGATGATTTAAACTAATCATCTAAACTAAACCAACCAATGATACGGACTAAACCAATGATATTCAAATGGCGGACCGCGGTCCGCATCCGGATCCCGGCATGTTTCCATCCGGACCGCGAGACAGAACGGTAGCACCATTTTCCTAGTTTCCTAGTTTCTAGTTGAAGTGAGCAGAGCGTCAAAGCAGCGTTAAGTTAGTGAAATATTAGGTTTTATATTCGGTCACAATAGTGACCGGTGGGAAACAGCATGATCAGAATTCATACAAATTCTTCAATTAAAAAAACACAGGTTTTGGCTGTTGATCCCAGTTGTCATTTGTTTATTTTTGCGGATGTGTTCCTCCTAGACGTGCATGCTGTGTGCGGCATCTCTGGCAGTTGTAGGTGACTGTGTTGGTGATGGCTCAGATGGGAAGTGCTGGGATGGGGCGGCCCATTTGCCAGGTGGACTGTTGGATGACGATGTAGACGTGAACTGTCTGGAGGATGGGGTGGATGTTCATGAGAGCCGGTTGGTGTGCCCCACCGGTGGGGGGTGGGTCACACTGGTTGGTTCTTGTCCTCTGGATTAACAACGCCAACAATAACACTTTTAGAATCACAATTGTGACCGGTGGGATTAAACGGGTTAATGCTCAAATGCAACCCCCCGATGTCATCGTACATTGCAATGTTTCACTGTAGACATCGTCTGATGCCAATTTGGTAGACATCGCCCAACCCTACCCAGCACTGAGTAAAAATATAAAAAAATAACCCAATAAAATGATCCAGAAGGCTGAACCCAGCATTTGGGTTAAAACCCAGCATATTTTAGAGTGTGTGAAAATATACAGAGTGACAGTGGTTAGCACATTTTCCCTAAGACGTTGAGTTTTAGCTTGAATTAATATCCAACTTAATCTCTTTTTAGTTGATAACTGATATGGACCTTTTCCGTTATGCATTGGTTTTCTCAATTTCACTTTTTGGATGTCGTCTTCTTTGACATATTGGAGATTCTTTACACAGTTAATCCAGATATTATTAAATAATTCTTGAGTTAATTCGTTCCTTCCAGTCACTTCTTTCTTCATGTTTCACAGTGACATAATGAGCTTAACAGCACTCCTGTACTCTCTCTCTCAAATCCCTCTCAATAATATATATATATATATATATATATATATATATATATATACACTCACCTAAAGGATTATTAGGAACACCTGTTCAATTTCTCATTAATGCAATTATCTAATCAACCAATCACATGGCAGTTGCTTCAATGCATTTAGGGGTGTGGTCCTGGTCAAGACAATCTCCTGAACTCCAAACTGAATGTCAGAATGGGAAAGAAAGGTGATTTAAGCAATTTTGAGCGTGGCATGGTTGTTGGTGCCAGACGGGCCGGTCTGAGTATTTCACAATCTGCTCAGTTACTGGGATTTTCACGCACAACCATTTCTAGAGTTTACAAAGAATGGTGTGAAAAGGGAAAAACATCCAGTATGCGGCAATCCTGTGGGCGAAAATGCCTTGTTGATGCTAGAGGTCAGAGGAGAATGGGCCGACTGATTCAAGCTGATAGAAGAGCAACTTTGACTGAAATAACCACTCGGTACAACCGAGGTATGCAGCAAAGCATTTGTGAAGCCACAACACGCACAACCTTGAGGCGGATGGGCTACAACAGCAGAAGACCCCACCGGGTACCACTCATCTCCACTACAAATAGGAAAAAGAGGCTACAATTTGCACGAGCTCACCAAAATTGGACAGTTGAAGACTGGAAAAATGTTGCCTGGTCTGATGAGTCTCGATTTCTGTTGAGACATTCAGATGGTAGAGTCAGAATTTGGCGTAAACAGAATGAGAACATGGATCCATCATGCCTTGTTACCACTGTGCAGGCTGGTGGTGGTGGTGTAATGGTGTGGGGGATGTTTTCTTGGCACACTTTAGGCCCCTTAGTGCCAGTTGGGCATCGTTTAAACGCCACGGCCTACCTGAGCATTGTTTCTGACCATGTCCATCCCTTTATGACCACCATGTACCCATCCTCTGATGGCTACTTCCAGCAGGATAATGCACCATGTCACAAAGCTCGAATCATTTCAAATTGGTTTCTTGAACATGACAATGAGTTCACTGTACTAAAATGGCCCCCACAGTCACCAGATCTCAACCCAATAGAGCATCTTTGGGATGTGGTGGAACGGGAGCTTTGTGCCCTGGATGTGCATCCCACAAATCTCCATCAACTGCAAGATGCTATCCTATCAATATGGGCCAACATTTCTAAAGAATGCTTTCAGCACCTTGTTGAATCAATGCCACGTAGAATTAAGGCAGTTCTGAAGGCGAAAGGGGGTCAAACACAGTATTAGTATGGTGTTCCTAATAATCCTTTAGGTGAGTGTATATATATATATACAGCTGGACAAGATCTTCTTAAGGCTGACCATTGAAATCCCAGCTTTAAATCTCCGAGGCCGCTCCGAGTCTCTGACACGAGTGAGGATCGAGAACGTGTCTTTATTTGAATATCAGTTACAGCAAACAGATGCCTGCAGCTCCTGGCACACATTTATCTGAGCTCAAGCGCTTCACTAGATAAGATATGGATGTGCTTGCAGTGTTCTTTGCTGTTTGAGGCTGATGTATCATTGTTTATGTCTACAGACGAGTGCTGGATGCTGCCAAGAGGAGCAACCAGACGGGTCACTTCCTGTGGGTGGGGTCTGACAGCTGGGGCGCCAAGATCTCGCCGGTGATTCAGCAGGAGAGAGTGGCAGAAGGAGCCATAACCATCCTGCCCAAACGAGCCACGGTGGAGGGTACGTACATGTGACAACAGACGACTGACAGATGCACTACCTTTCAAATGTTTTTTTAAATTTTTTTTTAAAGAAGTGTCTTTTTCTCATCAAGGCTGCATTTACTTGATCAAAAATACAGTGAAAACTGTAATATTGTGAAATATTTATAATTATATATATTTTGATACTGTAAACTCTAAAATATAATTTATTGCTGTGAATTACTCCAGTCAGTCTCACATGATCCTTCAGAAATCATTCTAATATGCTGATTTGCTGCTCAAGAAACATTTCTGATCATTATCAATGTTGAAAACAGTTGTGCTGCTTCATATTTTTATTGTGGAAACCACGATACATTACATTCTTTGATGAATAGAAAGTTCAAAAGTACAGCATTTATTTGGATTTTTTTTTTACATTATAAGTCAGTTTTGAACGGTGGTGTATGTGACAATTTACAGAGCCCCTAAAGGGACATGGTGGTGGAAAAAATATGGGATGGGTAAAAAAAATGTATTTCAATGCTTTTGCATTCCACCAAGAAACTTTGCGTTCGCTCGAAAATCCTTTGCGTTCCCCTAAAAATCGTTGCGTTCGCTTGAAAATCTTTGCGTTCGCTTGAAAATCTTTTGCATTCCTCTGAGAAACTTTGCGTTCGCTTGAAAATCCTTTGCGTTCCCTTGCAAAACCTTTGCATTCCCCCAAGAAACTTTGCGTTCGCTTGAAAATCCTTTGCGTTCCCTTGCAAAACCTTTGCGTTCTCCCAAGAAACTTTGCGTTCCCTTGCAAAACCTTTGCATTCTCCCAAGAAACTTTGCGTTCCCTTGCAAAACCTTTGCATTCTCCCAAGAAACTTTGCGTTCCCTTGCAAAACCTTTGCATTCTCCCAAGAAACTTTGCGTTCCCTTGCAAAACCTTTGCATTCTCCCAAGAAACTTTGCGTTCCCTTGCAAAACCTTTGCATTCTCCCAAGAAACTTTGCGTTCCCTTGCAAAACCTTTGCATTCTCCCAAGAAACTTTGCGTTCCCTTGCAAAACCTTTGCATTCTCCCAAGAAACTTTGCGTTCGCTCGAAAATCCTTTGCGTTCCCCTGAGAATCTTTGCGAACGCAAAAGCATTCACAAATAATTTTTTCTTTCATCTCATATTTTTTCTTTTACCATGTCCCTTTAGGGGCTCCGTAACAACTATTTATTAATTAAACATATTATTTGTTAGTAACCAGAATAAGCAACCAGTCAGTGATTTAAATAAATATAAAAAGGAAAACCTGAAAATATTAGGGAATTTTAAAATTGTGATTACCAAGCTGAAGGAAATAAAACCTTAAAAAGTCACAGGAAATCATAAAAAATTCAATAGTGCATGTATCTTTTTTTTCTTTTTTCTTTCTGGTTAGAAATTATTTTTTTGTGAGTGCAATCTCTATTTTTTTTTTTTATCTAGTATTCACAAACAACTGGAAAGTCATGAAAAAGTCATGGAATATCTGTTAAATTTTCCCCCTAATGATCCCTTTGTTGCAGGCAAAAAACTAGGGTATATTCAACTAAACTAGTCAAATATTTTACATTCATTTCCATAGCAAAGAGTTCTCAGTGCACCTGAATTCAGCCATTAGATTGCAATGCTCAGACTTAGTGGAGACATTTATGTCCACTCTCCAATGGTGTCAGACAAGCATTGCTAACAATTAGCATCATAGTCCGACACTTAATATCGTATCCATATAGTGCCAAGTGCATCCTAGGCTCCTCCTGGTGTTTGTCTGCACTCAAGTAATCATAGCGCTGTCTCTCAAGCAGCGGCACTCAGTTTTGCAGGCAACAGCTTGGGAATAGACCCACCAATTAGAGCACTTTTGTCAAAACATATTGTATAATTGTGTCTGTGGGGACATGGATTAGACACAGACAGCCAGACAGGAATACCGCCGAGGATTTGCAGAATGCTCTGCCTCTTTACTGACACAAATGTTTGTCATTCCTTTAGATGATTGTCTCCTTTCCCTTTCCCGGTCCATAATTTTAATGAATTAATACTATTACTATTACTACTACTACTACTACTACTACTGCTACTACTGCTAATAATAATAATAATAATAATACATTTAAAATTTATTGTGCATATAATGTTTATGTTGTTGTAGTGATTTTTTTTTTACTGTGCCAAAAAAATTAATAAATAAAAAATTAAACAGAAATAGCAGTTGCTGTAAGTGGTCAACCAGTCACAACAGACTGGGCCATTTGACCAATCAGAGCAGAGTAGACCAATCACAACAGACTGGACCATCTGACCAATCAGAGCAGAGTAGACCAATCACAACAGACTGGGCCATCTGACCAATCAGAGCAGAGTAGACCAATCACAACAGACTGGGCCATCTGACCAATCTTAGAAGAGTAGACCAATCACAACAGACTGGGCCATCTGACCAATCAGAGCAGAGTAGACCAATCATAACATTACTTTGCCATTTGACCAATCAGAGCAGAGTAGACCAATCACAACAGACTGGGCCATTTGACCAATCAGAGCAGAGTAGACCAATCACAACAGACTGGGTCATTTGACCAATCAGAGCAGAGTAGACCAATCACAACAGACTGGGCCATCTGACCAATCAGAGCAGAGTAGGCTCTCAGAAAAGCGGGGTTTAAAGAGACCAGATCCTTAATCGAACCGTTTCAGACGCTGTGAGAAAAGAGCTGATGCGGCGATGTATATTATGAGAAAATTATAGTGTTTTTTGAACATGGATGCATGAAAACCTATTGTAGACACTCCAAAACAAAATCAGGAACCTCTTAAATAGTGTAAAATGGGTACATTAACAATGAACAATAGTTAATTAAAACAATTAATATTTTTAACTTAACATTAACATAGATTAACAATGAATTACCTAATGTATGATGCTTAATGTTAATGAATTAAACCTTATTGTAAAGTGTTACCAAAATCATGTGGACTGTAAAAAATTATTTTTACAAGAGAAATGGGCAAGAAAGTGTTTTTACTTCAAAATTTCATATTTAATTCAATGTGTTATTTCTTGTCATTTCTTTGTAATTCATTCCTTCAGATGCGTATCACCTTGTTTTCCTCACCTCTCTCTCCTCAGCGTTCGATCGCTACTTCCGTAGCCGCTCGCTCTCCAACAACAGAAGAAATGTGTGGTTTGCGGAATTCTGGGAGGAGAACTTTGGATGCAAGCTGGGGATGCACGGAAAACGGCCAGGAAGCCTTAAAAAGTGCACCGGTAAGAGCCATTATTTATCAGCGATTCATTTCTGAAAGAGTTTTGGGGTTTAGGAGGAAGAGCAGACAAAAGCCAAATGGCTTTGAGAGGTTTTTGAAGTGAGGCCTGAACTCGGTACGTTCCATGGACAGGAAGTGACACGTCTCTTTATGGCTGTCAGGTGCCCTTGCTTGAGCAGTCAATGCAAACAATCTGTGTCCCTGCCATAAGGCGTCAGACAGCAGTCTGGGTGACATTTGGATCGTTTCCAGTGTCTGACTTCATCACACCTTCCTGTCCTCTCTTCTGTCCTAAAGGTCCATGTGTGCCAGGAATGACAGCCTAAGAGCCCGACCGACACAATTGAACAGAAGACATGTTTATGGGCACATTAACTGCCGTTTCACTCGTTGTGCTAGTTTCTCTGACATTGTTTAAACTCGTGTTGTGACTGTAATCATCCAGTCAACTCAAAATGTTTGCCCCGCCCCCAGATTCACCTGATTGGTCCATTGATTTAAAACGGACATTTATTGGCTGAGCTGTTTTTACATACATTTTAACCTAGTGTCTTTAAAAGTGCATGATGTGGTGAAAAGGCCTACTATGTCCTACTGGTGCATGTTTACACAGACAAAATTATAATTAGTTTACTTATAGTTATGAAATAAAGATTTCATACCACTGAGTAATGAGTAATGTCATTAACAACAACAACAATTAATAAAAAATGAAATGGTCATTTATAATATTGTTGAAAGTTTTCATTTATAATAACAATATAATATAATTGAATAATAAAGATAATAAATAAAACAATTGTAATGTATATTAATGTTTAAAAGGTTTAATAAATAATAATAATAATAATGAATAAACAATGAAATGGTAATTTATAATATTATTGAAAGTTTTAATTTATAACAACAATATAACATAATAATAAAAATAATAACATTGTAACGTATATTCATGTTGAAAGGTTTAATTAATAATAACAATAACAATAACAATAATAATAATTATAATAATAAATAAACAGTGAAATGGCCATTTATAATATTGTTGAATGTTTTGATTTATAATAACAAATATATTATAATAAAATAATGAAAAAAAAAATTGTAATGCATATTAATGTTGAAAGATTTGATTTATAATAACAATATAATATAATAATTAAAATAATAAATACTAAAATTGTAATGTATATTCATGTTGAAAGGTTTAATTTATAATAATAATAATAATAATAATAATAATAGTAATAATAATAATAAATGAACAATGAAGTGGTAATTCCTAATATTGTTGAAAGTTTTGATTTATAATAACAATAATATAATAATTTAAATAATAAATAATATGAGATACGTATATGAGAGTGAATTGGCTTTGCAAACAAGAACAAATGTAGGGCGGGGCTTGATTTTGTCCGTGTGGAATTGATTGGATGGTTGTGGTTTGCTATTGGCTGATCTCATGTGAGTGACAGGTTGCCCCGCCCACATCATCAGAGAAGAGATGCTGCAAGAGGGAGGGGAAGTTATTCTGATTCAAGATTACGAGGAACATGAATGGAAAAAAAAGATGTGCACGGATCAATCATTTATAATAAATACTGCAATATTCCATAAAAATAAGAATTGTCCATTTTGATTTCATGGTGACTTTAATAAAAATAAACATAACCAGTATTAGTATTTTTAAAAACAACATATGCTGATCTCCACAGTAACTGTGACAGTATGCCAGGGGGAATGTTGTAATATAACAACAATAGCAAACCAATCTGCTGTCAGCCTGGAGCTGCCTGTCGATACACACACACACACACACACACACACGGTCAGATGGAGAGGAAGCTCAGCGTGTGCCGTGAGTCATTGTGCTAATCTGAGGGCAGCACAGAGCGTGTGATCTCGTGTACCTGAGCGCGTCGCTCTCCTGTCCTGTCAAACAGTCCTGCGACCTCATCCCACAAAATGAGCACAGACAAACCAGGGTCAGACTGACAAAGTGACCGTGACTGTGTCGGTCAACAGAGCCTGAACATCGACCTTGAGCTGCTGCATTTGAATTCTGATAATACAGCCGTCTGAGGCCGATTTAAGGTGTTACTGTAGCTGAGTTCAGTGTGTGTGCGTGCGTGCGTGTATGTGTAAATGTAGGAGAGTGTGTGTGTGCGCGTGTGTGTAAATGTAGGAGAGTGTGGTGTGTGTGTGTGTGTGTGTGTGTGTGTGCGTGTATGTGTAAATGTAGGAGAGTTTGTGTGCGTGTGTGTGTGTAAATGTACACTGCAAAAAATGCTTTTCTTACTTAGTATTTTTGTCTTGTTTCCAGTCCAAATATCTAAAAATTCCTACATTAAGAAGCATTTACTAGACAAGCAAAAGTTTTTGTCTTGTTTTGGGAAAAAATAACTCAAAATGAAGTGAGTTTTTGCTTAAATAAGCAAAATAATCTGCCAATGGGGTAAGCAAAATAATATTGTTTTCTGTTTGAATTAAGATTATTTTTCTTATACACACACACACATATATATACATATTCTTATATACTGGTAAAAATTCTCCCCATTATAAGAATTAGTCTTCCCGCGATAAAGCGCGCTATTTCAGTTCATCTCAATGAATGCGCAGTGTATTTGACGCACAGTAAACACTAGTGTGAGCGCGCCCGACTGAAAGCGCTTAGTGCTTCTCACACACTCAAAGGGAGAGCGAGAGTCTCATAGCACGCAGAATTGACGTGCTACATGTAAATCATATTCTTTGTTGTATTTTCCTGTAAAATGAACGCATTTGGAATTATACCGCCTTTATGAACAAGCATAAACTAATAGGGCTGGGAATCGATTCAGAGGCGTTGGGAATCGAGAGTCGATTCCAATGTTTAGGAGCCCTTTTCAGTTCAACAGAGTTTAGCATTAATTTCTCTCTCGCTCACTAATAATGATTGGAAGTCCATTTGATTTCTGCAAAAGGTTCTTTCGGACAGTTCGTTTCAATGAACCAGTTAAAAATAAAGCAATTCAGCGGTTCTTTGCGTCATCGCGCAATGACGTCACTAGAACGTAATTCTAACTACTTAGTTTTACACTATGCCACGCTGAAACATTCAAATAAAGCTATACGTGAACGCATATCGCTGATTATTAGCCTACCTTTCATTCACTTAGGTTAATGGTGTTTATTGTCATTGTTTCCTTCTGTGATCCTGAATCATGGACAAGTTTACTACATTTTGCACCCAAAAACTCCATAAATTTATTGTGAAACGGTTATGTTGTCCACAAGGGTAGGTTTTGAGCACTGCTTGGTCTACGATAACAGATGCAGATGTGAGGGTCTTATTTTAATTTTTAAATAAAATGTTTTTTTTCTTTCTATAATCCAATGATAATTCTGAAAGAAAATGCACCTAGAGCACAGATTAATGACCGAGAGCCTATACTGTTGCTATAGTAACAAACGCAACTTCCTTGCGCATCTGATTGACAAATAAACTGTGCACTCTTATATCATTGTTTTTGTTAATAGTGTGGTTATTTTGCCTCGTACATTCTGTGCAAAAGCACTTAAGTAAACTTTGTCATTTAACTTAACTGTGCACATGCATGTTAGACATGTCATGTAGTTTTAACCATGCAACAAATGCACATTCTTGAATGTGCTATCCTGTTGCATTTACTGCTGGGCTATGGGCCATTTCAGGAGCATCCATAATTACAATTTAAAATCAATCAGAGTTAATGAAATGTATCTTCATTTTACAAATAAAGTTTCAGAGAAGGATACTTTTTACATCCTTATATCCTGCGGTCACTCCGGGACTAGGTTCCTAAATCAATTTAGTTAAAAAAAACAAGAATCGAAAACAACAGTGCGGAATTCATCCATCCATCCATCATCCAACTCCATCGATTCCGGAACCAGGAATCGGAATCGAATCGATTCCAAAAATTTCGGAATCGAACAGCCCTATTAAACTAATGCTCAAATGGCAATCTCATTGGCTGGCGCTCACCTATTACTGTTTTGATTTCAGCAAATCAGTTCGAGCGAACGCTGACAACGTGTTTAATATTCATGAACCCAACAGCTCATCAATCCTAAGTATTATTATCTTATCAGTATCATTGTTAGTTTTTTACAGAAACACTGAATGACCAACAGTGTCTTAAGCACCATCACCAGTCCTAAGTTCAGTTAAAATGACAAATATGCATTCATACTTTTTCATTCGCACATGATTACTAAGTTTTAGTTCAAATTACTTAAATTCTATCATTAAATCATTATTTGTGATTTTTTTGTAATCTGAAGACATGGTTGGGATTATTACTTTTGCTGTTTGCACTATTTTTGCCACTGTTTGCACCATGAGAATATGATTCAATACAGACTCTGTGTTTACATTTCAAACTTGTCATTGATTTGAATTATTATTGTTTGTATTGTGTGATGTTTTTCAGCACAGTTGAACAATTTAAATTTTAACTGCACTTTTACAGAAGAAAAGCATATCTGCAATTTTTCCATTTCTAAAAAGGCTGGTGGATTTACTGTTTTTTTTTTTTTTTTTATTATTCTTTTATGAAATTTGTTTATTATAGGAGCCTATTTGATGATGGGTACGTTTTACTTTAGATCATTGTTTGTGTTTCTGAGTCTCTCAAGAATGCGTGCAGCTCTCACTTGTAGCCAAAAACATGGGGAATGGTACTAAATTTATATCGTCATTGATATCGTTATTGCAATAAATACCAGAAAATATCGTGATATGTTTTTAAGTCCATATCGCCCATCCCTAGTGATGATATGCAAATGTGCATTCATTAATATGTTAATGAGCTGATGTTTGTGCAGCTTAGTTGTGGGGAAGGAGTTTTTCTACGCAGCACATCCTACTATCTAATACAAAACCACATAAAAACTCACAGCAGAGCTGCGATTAAATCTACAGTAAAGAGGAGAATGAAAGCTGCAGTTGAGTAGTAAGAAAGCCATTGTGAGTGACACAAGATTTTAATATCTCTGTGAATGTACGCTTGGAAAAGTGCACCAGGGGAGCGAACGCAACCCTCAGCTTTCATATTAGGAAACTTCCGCCCCTTCTGAGAGAATGTGCTTGACATAATGAACATAATTATACCGCCACATACACCACCACCACTCGTCTCAGTCATTCGCTGTATGAGTTGTTTTTCGCACTCAAACACAACAACGGCACCATTAGGAAAGCAGAAAAGCTTCATCTCACGCTTTTTTTTTTTCAAACAAATCACCACAGCAGGCCTCAGGAACGCAGCACGCTCTTTTAGCAACTAAGTTGAAGCAGGTAAATTTTAGGATTTGTTTAGCAGGTGATTATCAGACAAAGATTTACCAGCTAACAGGGAACATTCTCAGAACGTTCTCTCAAAGTTATGAACAAACGTTCCTCCAGTAACGTCATCAATAATGTTCTCAAAACGTTAGCACAAAACATTTTTCTTTTACAGAAATCGCTTTTTAAGAACTACAACAAACGGCTGGTAGGGACTACAACGAGCTTCTTTACAGGTTAGTGACATCACTAACCCTAAAATTTACATAAACCCGCCCCCGGGAACACGCAACAAAGGCCATGTTGAGAAGAGGAAGAGTTGTTGTAGTCGAGCACATTTGAGAGTCGCTCAAGCTGTCGCATCCGTCTTTTCACATTTATTGTAATACAGTACGAACACAAATGCAATAGCATGCCATAAAAGCAAGATGACAACATAAGTTATAACCGTAATTAAACTAAACTATACCTGTTCTCTCTTCATGCATCAGATATTCTCTGGCTCTGAAGGATCTTACAACCGTTCCCACACGAGCGATTTATAGATTATCATGACAGAACATGCTAATCAATGACTTGAAGATAGTTAACTCATAAATTCATCAACTAACCCTTCAGAAACGTCCTGCCTCATTCTACATGTTGTCACTTCTTCTTGAGTCTCTCCATCATTGTCCGACTCCGGTTTGAACATAAAAGGCTGAACAGTTTCTGACATTTTCAGTGTGTGTCTGCGTGAGGTAATCGGAGCTGCTAACACGAGCTCTTGAAGCTCCGCCCTCTTCCTGAAAGGGGGCGGGAGCAGCAGCTCATTTGGATTTAAAGGGACACAAACGGCGTGTTTTTGCTCACCCTCAAAAAGTGACAATTTTAACATGCTATAAAAAATGATGTGTGGGGTATTTTGAGCTAAAACTACACATACACACTCTGAGGACATCAGAGACTTATTTTACATCTTGTGAAAAAGGGCATTATAGGACCCCTTTAAGACGTTTTAAAAAGACAACTAATGTTTTCATAACTTAATGGGAACGTTGGCAAAACGTTCTTAGAACATATTTTGTTATCTCGGCAACTGTATGTTGCCAAACAGATTTATTGGAACTTTTACTCTTTTAATTTGGTTAAAAGTGAATATTTATTAACTTTAAATATTCTCACCATGTAGTTTACTCACTATGTGCCACCATGTTCATGAAGGATCTCACCTGCTTGTGTGTTTTTGTGGATGAAGAATCAGGGTCAGTGGCGGTCACAATAGATTTTGATGTCAGCCAGTGATGGAGTTTGTAGGGTGTGTTTTTGTCATCGTCTGTTGTCAGCCGCATTACAGTGATTGCAGCGATGCAGTGTGTTTGTCTGCAAAGATGCATTTTCATACAGCGCACATATGAGAGTTTTGTATGTGTGTCAGATGCGACTTAATTTGTTCATATAGTACCAGTCAAAAGTTTGGAATAATTCATTTTTGCTGCTTAATATTTTTTGGTGGAAACCATTAAACACTACTATTCAAACGTTTGTGGTAAGTAATAATTAATAATTATACTTTTATTCAATGAGGATGCGGTTTTCCCCTGTTTTGTGTTTAAGGACTCTTATTTTGAAAAATATTTTTGTTCCTATTGTTCCTGTTTCACTTTCTGTAAATTGGTCCTGTATTTTTTGTTTCCATTGCTGCATTTCTGTAACACTGAGCAGACTCAGAAGCGAGGGAGAGCTGGATCCAAATGCAGTGTGTTTATTTATTTACAAAAATAAAGATAGAAACTAACTCCAAATATCAGAGACACATGGAACATCATGAACAGAACTGAAAACACAGAACACAACAGCCTCACAATGAACACAGGAAACACGGGTTTTACACAAGATAACATAGGGCTAACAAGGCACAGGTGAGGGTAATTATTCACTATAGCAACAAATAAGGGTAACCATGGAGACAAACAAGGGAGCTGAGGAAACAGTGCTGAGGCAAAGGAACAATGAGAACAGAAAATACATATCAAAATAAAAGTCCTTAAACACAAAACAGGAGAAACAGACGCATTGAATTGATCAAAAGTGACAAGGCATTTATAATGTTAATGATTATTTCTGTTTCAAATAAATGCTGTTTTTGTTCATTAAAGAAAAAAAAATTGTTTCTAAAGGAATATTAAGCAGCAAAAACAGCTTTTAACATTGCTAATAAGAACAATTATCAATAATTAAGCAGCAAATCAGCATATTAGAATGATTTCTGAAGGATCATGTGACACTGAAGACTGGAAAATTCAGCTTTGATCACAGATCACATTTTACAATATATTCACATAAAAAAACAGTTATTTTAAACTGTAAAAATATTTCAAATCAAATAAATGCAGCCTTGGTGAGCAGGAGAGACAATCTGTGTTTCAATAAGCCAGGTGTGTCTTTTCTGTGCACAAATAACGATTTAATAATGAATAATGACAGATTTAACTAATTGATATTTGCTCTCTCATTATAAAGCCTCCATCTACTTCCAATTGCATGTGGAAATGTTATCGACAGGTTGCCAGAGCTGATGCAAACCTCTCCGCCTGCTCTACTCTCCCATGTTAATGCATGCAGTAACTCAAGCCACGAGGCCACTGTCACACACTGAAAGAAAAGAAACACACTGCTGGTCATGTGTGTTTTTACAGCTACGTTTAAGCTTACAGACTTAGAGGAAAAGAGAGATGGGGGTTATGATAACTGACCAAAATAGAGCGCTTTTAGGGTTCGCAGAGGTAAGCATTAGGCTCAGAATTAGGCTTAAGGATTTGACAAACCCTCTAACCTTAAGTATTAAACAGCGCTGCAGTGTTTGTGCTTCAGACATGCGGTATTTCTCCAATCATGTGTCTTCTAGGAGAGAGGTGTGCTATTACTTACGTAACAGCTCTGAGTCTTCTCCTATAATGCCTGATGAGTTTGGAGAACACCTGACAAGAGACCTGAGAAGAGATCCTTCAGATTCACAGCTCTTCTCTTCAGTTCAGCCACTCATTTTCTATAGGGTTCAGGTCAGGGACTGGGATGGTCATGGCAGAAGCTTCATTTTGTGCTCAGTGACACATTTGTGTATTACCACACATTACTGTCTTAACGCCTGGCGTGGGGCCCCCTGGTGGCCACGGGGGCCCTATGCAACCGCTTATATCGCTTATAAGGTAGGGCCGGCACTGGTTGTCCTGATGGAAGATCCAACCACGGCCCATTATAAGATTTCTAGCAGAGGCCGTCAGGTTTTGATTTTTTGATTTGCTATTTATAAACAATTCAGATTCATTTTTACAGCCATCTTTGATCATATTTACCAGGGGTGCCAATAATTCTGACCACAACTGTAGATAATAATAATAATAATTATAATAATAATTTGTTACATTTATATAGCGCTTTTCTGGGTACTCAAAACGCTTTACATAGAGAAGGGGGGAATCTCCTCAACCACCACCAATGTGCAGCATCCACCTGGATGATGCGACGGCAGCCATATTGTGCCAGAACGCCCACCACACACCAGTTTATGGTGGAGAAGAGACAGTGATGAAGCCAATCAGTATATGGGGAGGATTAGGAGGCCATGATGGACAGAGGCCAATGGGCAAATTTGGCCAGGATGCCGGGGTTACACCCCTACTCTTTTTCCGAAGGACATCCTGGGATTTTTAATGACCACAGAGAGTCAGGACCTCGGTTTAACGTCTCATCCGAAGGACGGATAGATACTTAGGACACCCTTGTATTGTTGCCACAAGAATTGCATAGCAATTTTTTCCTCAATTTTCTCAATTATATTTATTATTTAAATGTTATAATTATTGAAAAATGCACCTTCAGTTTTACAATTAGTTGATAAAACTAACTATTATTATGATTATTATTTTATAATACACAATTATATATATAATTTGTTAACCAACTATACAATTTGTTGGCCAAATATGTTTGGGGTCAGTACTTTTTTTTTTTATAAAAAGAATGTAATACTTTTATTTAGCAAGGATGCATTAAATTGATCAAAAGTGACAGTAAAGACATTTATAATGTTACAAAATATTTCTGTTTTGAAATAAACTTTCTATTCATCAAAGAATCCTGCAAAAACAAATTGAGAAAAGTATGAAGCAGCACAACTGTTTTCAACATTGATAATAATCATAAATGTTTCTTGAGCATCAAATCATCATATTAGAATGATTTCTGAAGGATCATGTGACACTGAAGACTGGAGTAATGATGCTGAAAATTCAACCAGGAATAAATTACACTTTACTATACACTCACCTAAAGGATTATTAGGAACACCATACTAATACTGTGTTTGACCCCCTTTCGCCTTCAGAACTGCCTTAATTCTACGTGGCATTGATTCAACAAGGTGCTGAAAGCATTCTTTAGAAATGTTGGCCCATATTGATAGGATAGCATCTTGCAGTTGATGGAGATTTGTGGGATGCACATCCAGGGCACGAAGCTCCCGTTCCACCACATCCCAAAGATGCTCTATTGGGTTGAGATCTGGTGACTGTGGGGGCCATTTTAGTACAGTGAACTCATTGTAATGTTCAAGAAACCAATTTGAAAGGATTCGAGCTTTGTGACATGGTGCATTTTCCTGCTGGAAGTAGCCATCAGAGGATGGGTACATGGTGGTCATAAAGGGATGGACATGGTCAGAAACAATGCTCAGGTAGGCCGTGGCATTTAAACGATGCCCAATTGGCACTAAGGGGCCTAAAGTGTGCCAAGAAAACATCCCCCACACCATTACACCACCACCACCAGCCTGCACAGTGGTAACAAGGCATGATGGATCCATGTTCTCATTCTGTTTACACTAAATTCTGACTCTACCATCTGAATGTCTCAACAGAAATCGAGACTCATCAGACCAGGCAACATTTTTCCAGTCTTCAACTGTCCAATTTTGGTGAGCTCGTGCAAATTGTAGCCTCTTTTTCCTATTTGTAGTGGAGATGAGTGGTACCCGGTGGGGTCTTCTGCTGTTGTAGCCCATCCGCCTCAAGGTTGTGCGTGTTGTGGCTTCACAAATGCTTTGCTGCATACCTCGGTTGTAACGAGTGGTTATTTCAGTCAAAGTTGCTCTTCTATCAGCTTGAATCAGTCGGCCCATTCTCCTCTGACCTCTAGCATCAACAAGGCATTTTCACCCACAGGACTGCCGCATACTGGATGTTTTTCCCTTTTCACACCATTCTTTGTAAACTCTAGAAATGGTTGTGCGTGAAAATCCCAGTAACTGAGCAGATTGTGAAATACTCAGACCGGCCCGTCTGGCACCAACAACCATGCCACGCTCAAAATTGCTTAAATCACCTTTCTTTCCCATTCTGACATTCAGTTTGGAGTTCAGGAGATTGTCTTGACCAGGACCACACCCCTAAATGCATTGAAGCAACTGCCATGTGATTGGTTGATTAGATAATTGCATTAATGAGAAATTGAACAGGTGTTCCTAATAATCCTTTAGGTGAGTGTATATTCACATAGAAAACAGTTCTTTTAGATTGTAATAATATTAACTCTTTTTAACTGTATATTTAATCAAATAAATGCCTTGGTGCACAGAAGAGACTTTTGACGGAAGTGTATAATTCACAATTCACCAATCATATCTAAATTGATAAAAATCAAAGCCAGATTGTATTTCCGTTCTCCGAGGACTATTGGATCCAATTCAAATCAATGAAACACAAACAAAAACATTAATTCCAATGTCAATAGGATCTTGTTAAAACCAACAGTGGTTTTGAACGCTGCAGATGACATAAACAACAACTAAATAAAAGGACACCTCTGTATGACGTGAAAATCTCCACAATCATGCGGCTGAAGGGCTCTTGGAAAACAGCACCACAATTTTCTCACCACACATGTCAACACTAATGCGTATCCACCACATTTAGAGGTTTTTGATTCTTTATGTACCTAAGCTCAGCCACAGACCTGTCAGGACAGAAAAGGCTCTTTCACAAGCAAAGACGCTTCAGCCAGGTAGAAGTGTGTTTTCAAATATTTATGGACTCATTCTTGTAGACGGCGACAGGCAGCGCTGCCGTTAGGCTATCAGCGCTTCTACACAGCCAAGACATTGAATACAACACACACTCGGCCTTCCGTACCGCTGTTTCCTAAATTAAGCCATCGATTGCCAGCGTCAGTGTGTCTAATGATGGAAGACAGTGAAGCGGCGCTGGGACGCCAGGCTTGTCTGTGATGAAGCTTCGGATGGTGTCTCGTTGGGTCAATAAGCGAGTAAACAAGGGCCGTCGGTTGCACAATAACGTCCGCCACAGGTGCGGAAACACCCAGACAAACACAAACACGATTGTCAAGAGCCCTTCAGATCAACGCATGCTTTTATTAATAAGAAGTGGGCGGAATCGTGACCTTTGCATCATCAACATGGAAAACAATCTGCCGGCGTGGAATCAATCACGAGGCGCGTGTCGCAGTGACACGGATCATGGCAGCGGTGTAATTAAACAGGGCTGATTGCTTGTAAAGAAGGACACTCAGTAGACGAGACGAGAGGATGCCTGGGAAATATATTCATAGACCGGACTAGTTGGAAAAATCAAAGCAAATATCCAACCACCAACTTACGTGAGCTGTCTTGCCAATACCTTCTGAAATGTTACTTCAAAAATGACTTTAATAAGCATAATTTTCATTTAAAAACTCATCTGGCTACATTGTTTTTATTACTACTATTGTATTGAATTAATTATAAGTGCACTCAGGGCTTAAAACACACTTTTTGTCACACCTGCCAGTGGCCGCATATTTTTGACCGGCCATGAAACTGTTTTTGCAAAAACAGGCAGTTATGACACCAAAATTTTAGATACCAGTGAAAATTCACAATTCTCTATTCCAATTTCGATGCCACATCTAAAACAACTAGCCTGACTAATATAACTTTAAAACATTATTAAAGACAAGTAACAGTAGTTTTCAGGTAGAGACATCGAATAAATTAATCAGATGTAAAACACTGGATAGTCTTCACTGTATAAATTAAAAAGATTAATTCTTATTAAAGTTACAAAAGTTATTCAGCCAAGAGCAGTGAGTGATTTTTTCCTTTGCCTTTTGTTGTTTGATTAACATTAAAAACACAGACAGCAGCAGAAACATTAGGCTGCTGTCACTTTAAGAGCAAATGCACGGATCCAATACACTGATACTGATACACATGCACTGTCTTTCTCGACTGTTTACGTTCACTTAAGACATAACCGACTGTGTTTACTAGGATACTCGCCGAGACGGGCATTTTTTGACATAATTTTTTCTGAATTTGTCTGTTCAAGCACAAGAAGACGTGAACAAGAGCTCATTTCAGTATTCGCTCGCTGTCTTTCTGTGTGTGTGCTTCGGATGTTTAAACTTCCCACACAGCGTGTGAGTAACGAATTGAGTTCTCTTTCACATATTTAAATAGGCAATTCTTAAACTTTCATGACGATGCTGGCCTGTTAACTGTCCCGAGCGTCATTCATGTTTGTTTACGTTCATGTTCTCATAACATTGCATTGTTAGAATTCATAAAAATATTACCGGGCAACTGCCGATTGACACCATTTCATATACTAGCCAAACACTGATTTTTACTCGCATGTGGCGCTTGGCGTGTGTTAATTTTACTCTTTTGCTCACCAAGGCTGATCTGATCTGATTTAAGCACAAACTATTAACCCTTGAAGGGCTGTTTGAAACGTGTGTGGGCTAGTAGTTTAAAACCCTTCACAGACTGCCCTACAGTCCCAGACTCTTTTTATCTTGTCCTCTTGGTCGTGTCACACTGACAGCGATTTGCACCGACAAAGCAACTGGAAGTCATTTTCAATGAGAGCCGAGGCGACATCAGCGGCGATAACCACTGGTGATGTGGCAAGTTCAGCAGAGTCTGATGTTTATGCAAAAAGGATGTCGTAGGAATGCTATCTTTAACTTTACAACATATAAGGACGAGGTGCTATTGTAGTGTGGTGCAAAATCACTTGTGTGGGATTAGTTCTGTTTAATCTGAAACAAGACATAAGAATGCAAAAGTGAACGAACCCCCATGTGCATCTGATAAAAAGACAAAGAAATGTCTTCATTTCCCTAGATAACACAACTATCAGCTCTCAGTGGGTAACAGGCATGATGTCATTAGCTGAACGATGGAAGTTTGTCTTCCCCCCCCCCCGATCTGTCAGACATAAGAGCGCTAGTCTTCTCAGACAGAAGGCATATAATTGAGTAAAGGGTTTTGAAGATGGCAGGCGGTGTTTGGACCATCATGCTGTGAATGCTAAAGGAGCTGCTCGTTTACCCATCATGCTTGGCTTTTATCTTAACATCTTCTGACCTTGTGATATGCACCTTAGGAGAGCAATTTTGGCCATTTCATGGAGAAAACAAGAGAGTAATTCAGCAATGCTGTTTCTTTTCCTCTTTCCAAGTACTGGTGAAGGTTATCATGAAAGCACGTTCTGTTCACATTTTGCATGTAGAAAATGAAGCCTATTTTTGGAAGATTTTTAAAATGGGAACAATTGGGAACAACAGCAACGCACGTAAAATCACAGAGCGGGGTCAGCGCATCCTGAGGGTGCACAGAAGTCGCCAACTTTCTGCAGTCAATAGCTACAGACCTCCAAACTTCTGTGGCCTTCAGATTAGCTCAAGAACAGTGTGTAGAGAGCTTCATGGAATGGGTTTCCATGGCCGAGCAGCTCATCCAAGCCTTACATCACCAAGTGCAATGCAAAGCGTGGGATGCAGTGGGGTAAAGCACGCCGCCACTGGACTCTAGAGCAGTGGAGACGTGTTCTCTGGAGAGACCAATCACGCTTCTCTGTCTGGAAACCCGATGTACGAGTCTGGGTTTGGCTGTTGCCAGGAGAACGGTACTTGCCTGATTGCATTGTGCCAAGTGTAAAGTTTGGTGGAGGGGGGATTATGGTGTGTTTTTTTTATTTTTAGGGGTTAGGCTTGGCCCCTTAGTTCCAGTGAAAGGAACTCTTAATGCTTCAGCATACCAAGACATTTTGGACAATTTCATGCTCCCAACTTTGTGGGAACATTTTAGGGATGGCCCCTTCCTGTTCCAACATGATTGCGCACCAGTGCACAAAGCAAGGTCCATAAAGACATGGATGAGCGAGTTTGGTGTGGAGGAACTTGACTGGCCTGCACAGAGTCCTGACCTCAACCCGACAGAACACCTTTGGGATGAATTAGAGCGGAGACTGCGAGCCAGGCCTTCTTCATCAGTGCCTGACCTCACAAATGCGCTTCTAGAGAATGGTCAAAAATTCCCATAAACACACTCCTAAACCTTGTGGAAAGCCTTCCCAGACGAGTTGAAGCTGTTATAGCTGCAAAGGGTGGACCAACTCCATATTAAACCCTACGGATTAAGAATGGCATGTCATTAAAGTTCATGTGCATACATGTAGTGTATGTGTGTGTATATATATATATAATTACATAACTATTTATTTATATTAATGTTATTATTAATTTGTTATTATTTAATTTTATTTTATTGTAGTTTACATTTATTTCATTTAATTTTTATTTAAATATTTATTTTATTTTATTTTATTATTTTAAAGTTCCCTTTTCAGTATATTTTCTCATTTCATTCTTAAGATTTTGAAGTAAAATATGACCTGTATGTGTTACATGCATGCGGTTTGTGCTTTGCTCATAATTTTTCCTTCTATTTCTCCATATCACCTCGTGCACTGTGAGCAATGAATCTGTGTGAGAGTCCTCTGCTGGAGTGTGTAATTTATTACTGAGTGAGTTCATTATAAGCCCGTATCCTCTGTTGGGACTCGCACCTTGCTGAGACTCCGGTGGAACAGGAAGTCTAAGTGAACACACAGCCCTGACTTCCTCTTCTGACGAGACGGATCCGGCTGTTGTTAGATTGGTGTCAAGAACTCAGTTGGTCTCACCTCCCCGGCAAACTGTATCCCCGAAACCCTCGAGAGCACAAGGTGGCAGAACCTCAGCCGCAACTCCTAATGCGATTTCACGCTCCATCTTGTTGCCAACAATAAGACTAGTCTCCAGTGCCATGCCATGCTTTGACTCTTTCTTCGACGGGGAGAGTGCTTACACAATGACTAACCTGCTGAAAATTATGGAGGGGAGAACGGTTGGAAATAAAATAACTGTTGTCAGGATGTGTTTAGCCTTTCCTCACATAAATCAAAGCTGCTTAAAAACATGCATTGGACTGGCGACAGCGAACAGGGCCGCTCCGTGAGCCGTAATGGCTCGGGGAAAGAGGGCATTGGGTCTTAGACAGCATGAGTGTCAGTCTCATTTTGAAGTTCAGGAATCCCATCAGCTTGGAGAAATTGCGGTGATGGGTTAAGAAATGTGCTCTCCAGTGGCAAACAGCATCGGCTGTGTGGAACTTGGTCAGATGCATTGGCTTTTTATGGGTTGTTTTGCAGTGGCTGCAGGCGGATGAGTCATTCTGTGAAATGCTGCCTTTTCTGTTTTGATTTTTTTTTAAGCACATTTATATTATATTTATAATGTAATGTGTTTAAGTGTTTGCATCTCAAGCTAAATGTAATATATGTGGGATAAGCAAAGCATCTCTGTTGTTATCTCTCATATGCTGCTTATTCTTCTGGACAAAAATGTGGCGTGTATCTCGTCCCGCACCATTTGTCGTAGATCCCATGAATGAGGTGTCAAATCGTGTGGCTTCTTGAGGAGAGGTGTGCTATGACTTTTATAAGCGATCGCAGGGCTCCAGGAGGAAAATTTATCATAACGTTAATTTAATAATAAAATTACTATTGTTTTGTTAATAATGCAGTTACTAATAATATTACATGTTTGTTTATTGGAAATTTAAGAGTGAAGCACTGAGCTTGAATTGATATGCAAATAAAATTAACTTAATGTGCAAAAACCTCATTTTTATAGGGGAAATTTAAATATTCTACTCTTATTAAATGTACCATTGCTCTTTTATAGTCTCACACTGAACTGACCGACAGCTTCAGTGATTATAAAAGGAGAAATCTTTACTGGTTTTGGTAACACTTTACAATACGGGTGCACTAATATGCATTAATTCATGCTTAACTAATGCACAGATAATCATGAGTTAATGTATGACTCATGAAGAACTAAACCATTTATTAATGATTACTGCATCAGCAACTAATGAAGATTCTATATGATTAATAGATTAACTAATATATGAATTGTTACTAGTTAAATGTGTCATAATGTGTTAATTCCCTAATAACATATTATATTAACTAATAGTGTAAATTAATGTGTTAATTACCACAACGGGTCGAAGCCATGCATTTCAACTTCCAGTTGTCTGCTTTGATTAATCACTAGCTAATGATTTGCAAAGGCATTATTATGTTATGACTTTACTTGTTGAGGCACATGACTGTTAACTAATTCAAAATTAATTCCAAAACCCATAACCACAATGACATATTACTTAACAATTAGTTAATAGACATGTGCCTCAACAAGTAAAGTCATAACATAATAATACCTTTGCAAATCAATAGCTAATGATTAATTAAAGCAGACACCTGGAAGTTGAAGTACATAGCTTTGACCGTAATTAATATATAATTAATACGTAATTAATATCGTAATTAATATATGAATTTACATTATTAGTTAATATAATATGTTATTAGGGAATTAATACATGATGACACGTTTAATTAATAGCAATTCATATATTATTTAATCTATTAATCATATAGAATCTTCATTTGTTGCTGATGCAGTAATCATTAATAAATGGTTTAGTTCTTCATTAACTCATGATTATCTGTGCATTAGTTAAGCATGAATTAATGCATATTAGTGCACCCGTATTGTAAAGTGTTACCCTTGTTTTCTGTGTAATTCAGTCACAGTTCAAAGAAAAGTTTTTGTTTTTCATGGAAAGGCTAATAATTCAATAAGTGCTCCTCTGCCGCCATCTACTGGTTATAGTGGTCATTTCATGTCTTTTTTTTTAAATAAAAGTGCTTGTTTGCCACAAAGTGTTAGTTTTCCTACACCTTTAAACTTTTAGTTTTACAAATCATTACAATGAAAACAAAAAACATTAAAATTGGATAATATTTATAGCTTTGAATTGCTGGAGAAAGTGTGAAGCCCTTGTAAAGTGCTTGAATTTCACTCTCAAAAGGTTGTACGAACCCTGAGATGAATAATGACAACATTCAAAAAACATTTGACTCTTTCTGCCACAATACCATGGTGTGTTACTACAGTAAATCATGGTGAATGTTGGTGATTTGTGGACTGAAACCCCTGATCTTCGCTCATGGCTCAATGTTTCTCCTGGTTTTGATCTGATATCTGTGGTTTATAACAGAGAGTTCTGCACCGAACGCTTCCACTAGATCTCACAGTAGAGATGTTATTAATTCTGTGGTGAATTCAAACGCTTTCTCACCGGATCTCCAGCGCTGTGTAGTAACGGTGTCACGTGATCGAGATCGGCCGTGTATGAGCTCACGCTGAGCTGTCTATTATTGCTCCGAGCTGATAAACGGTCCGCACAGCGCAGCTCAAACGAGTAGCGTGGCTCCATTTCGCTTTTGTTTCGTTTGCCGTTTGATGTTTCTCAAATGGCAGCTCTTATCAGTTGGGCACCGTGGTGATGCCACCAGTGCGACCTCTGACAAAATTGAGTCGCACCAGCAGGAAAAAAGGTTGCAAGTCCCATAGACTTGACATTGTCATGAACTTTGTGAGATCATATCTCCAGATTTGGGGATTGGGTTTATTTAGTTTGGCCTATCAAGCAGCCAATAAGTAGTGACATAAGAAATTCAAAGCCAGCCCTAGCAACCAGTTACAGCACCCTAGCAACCACTAGACTTCCACTGAAAAAAAGATGAGAGAGATATCTCTGGATCAGAACATCATAGAGACATGTGGGTGGGCTCTTTTAATTCGGGCGGGAAACCAGTCTGTCTTTGTAGAATGACTCGGAATGTGATTGTGTGTCATTTGTTTGCACATGCAGCAGTCTATTTGTTATTTTAGCTTTAACCAGGTGACTATAACCAGCCCTGAACGCTTCAGCTCAAGTGCTGCTGTTGTCAAAGACAGGTATGGATGTTTTTCCAAGCCTGGCTTGAGTAATGTAGTCAGATGTGCATATATCATGTAGCCGAAGTGTCCTCATTAGCATAATATAGCATATAGAATGGTGATTATTGTCAGAGTGAGAGCTGGAAAAGTTGGAAACCGGACAATTTGTGCATATTCATGACGCTGCCAGTCATTACGGTGAGCGCAATCTGCTCTGAATTCAAGCCAGATCTCGTTCCTTTTATATGATATTGTCAGCCTGCTACAAACTAGAGAGAGAGAGAGAGGGGAAAGTATTTGGTGTTTTTAACAGTAGCAGTGAAATGTCTTCGATGAAAGGGAGGGAATTTAATTTGCACCAGTAATTGACATTTAATTTAGACTCTTGTTCATCTCATTAAGCTGCCCGTCATCCGTGCTGTCATCAATCACTCAATAAGCGTCAGTTTGTTTCCTCTCATCCTGCTCAACAGAGACACAGAAAAGCCTGTGCGCATGCCATAATAAACATAAAACAGGACATTGTTCTATGATTATTGTTTTATCTCTGTACTCAAGGCAATATTTGAGCTTCTGTATGGTGGCACTGCTGGTATTGCCTGCTTAGGATTAATCGCTCATGTTTCCTCATTTGTAAGTCATTATGAATGAAAGCATCTGCTGAATAAATAAATGTACATGGTTGTTCAGAATACTAGCTCACTGCTTACTAAGTCCTGCAGAGTATGAAGTGTGTACTGGCTATTATTTTTATTTATATTATTTAGTGCTGTCAAATCGATTAATCGCATCCAACAAAAGTTTGTACATGTTCTGATATATATATATATATATATACACTCACCTAAAGGATTATTAGGAACACCATACTAATACTGTGTTTGACCCCCTTTCGCCTTCAGAACTGCCTTAATTCTACGTGGCATTGATTCAACAAGGTGCTGAAAGCATTCTTTAGAAATGTTGGCCCATATTGATAGGATAGCATCTTGCAGTTGATGGAGATTTGTGGGATGCACATCCAGGGCACGAAGCTCCCGTTCCACCACATCCCAAAGATGCTCTATTGGGTTGAGATCTGGTGACTGTGGGGGCCATTTTAGTACAGTGAACTCACTGTCATGTTCAAGAAACCAATTTGAAAGGATTCGAGCTTTGTGACATGGTGCATTATCCTGCTGGAAGTAGCCATCAGAGGATGGGTACATGGTGGTCATAAAGGGATGGACATGGTCAGAAACAATGCTCAGGTAGGCCGTGGCATTTAAACGATGCCCAATTGGCACTAAGGGGCCTAAAGTGTGCCAAGAAAACATCCCCCACACCATTACACCACCACCACCAGCCTGCACAGTGGTAACAAGGCATGATGGATCCATGTTCTCATTCTGTTTACGCCAAATTCTGACTCTACCATCTGAATGTCTCAACAGAAATCGAGACTCATCAGACCAGGCAACATTTTTCCAGTCTTCAACTGTCCAATTTTGGTGAGCTCGTGCAAATTGTAGCCTCTTTTTCCTATTTGTAGTGGAGATGAGTGGTACCCGGTGGGGTCTTCTGCTGTTGTAGCCCATCCGCCTCAAGGTTGTGCGTGTTGTGGCTTCACAAATGCTTTGCTGCATACCTCGGTTGTAACGAGTGGTTATTTCAGTCAAAGTTGCTCTTCTATCAGCTTGAATCAGTCGGCCCATTCTCCTCTGACCTCTAGCATCAACAAGGCATTTTCGCCCACAGGATTGCCGCATACTGGATGTTTTTCCCTTTTCACACCATTCTTTGTAAACTCTAGAAATGGTTGTGCGTGAAAATCCCAGTAACTGAGCAGATTGTGAAATACTCAGACCGGCCCGTCTGGCACCAACAACCATGCCACGCTCAAAATTGCTTAAATCACCTTTCTTTCCCATTCTGACATTCAGTTTGGAGTTCAGGAGATTGTCTTGACCAGGACCACACCCCTAAATGCATTGAAGCAACTGCCATGTGATTGGTTGATTAGATAATTGCATTAATGAGAAATTGAACAGGTGTTCCTAATAATCCTTTAGGTGAGTGTATATGTGTGTGTGTGTGTGTGTGTGTGTGTGTTACGGGTGTGTGCAGGCAGGAACAAATGGAGGAATCAGAAGATCCAAAATCAAACTTTACCACAGGCAAACAGGCAAACAGGCAAACGAAACACACACTTAGCATAACAGTGACCGGACAAAGACTGAGTGAACGAGGAACTTAAATAGCAGACAGAAACTAGATAATTAACTAAACACAGCTGAACAGAACTTAACTAACTAGGGTAACCTAGGAAACAGACAAGTGGCGGGAAACTAAGACAAGAATCAAAACTCAACTGAAAGACCTAACAAACAGACAGACATGTGACTATATATATATATATATATATATATACTGGTATGTATGTATGTGTATGTACATATATATATATATATATATATATATATATACATACAGTGCATATATACGTATGTTTACATTATTATATTTTATTTATTTAAAATATTCAAACAGAATATTGCATTTTAATATAGTTTTATGTCAACTGTTGGTGTGTAAAAAGGTAAAATTATGTACATCTATGCAAAAATATGCAAAATTATGCAAAAAATATGGTAAACACATATGGTAAACACAGAAGCTTGTGCATGCATCACACACTAGAACGAACCCCATTGGTTCTCGTACCTCATGCACATGAAACCGTGGTCCTTGGTGATTCGTATAATGCAAGTCAATATTTACCGTCATGTTGAGAGTCAAAAAACAGATACAGGTAAAACGAAAATTAATTCCCATGACTCCTGACGACACATTGAGGTCTTATGAAGTGAAACGATTGGTCTGTACAAGAAACAGAGCATTATTTACAACATTATTACCTAATCCACAGCCTTGGCAAACAGTTCTGAGCACGTTCATGACAGTCTGGAGCCGGTTGTGGAGTAAAATAAAAACACAATTTACATAGCTAGAATAACAAGAAATGTGACCCTGGAGCACAAAACCAGTCATAAGTCTCACGGGTATATTTGTGGCAATAGCAAACAATACATTGTATGGGTCAAAATGATCCATTTTTCTTTTATGCCGAAAACCATTAGGATATTAAGTAAAGATCATGTTCCATGAAGATATTTTGTAAATTTCCTACCGTAAATATATAAAAAATGTATTATTAGTAGTAATATGCATTGCTGAGGACTTCATTTGGACAACTTTAAAGGAGATTTTCTCAATATTTAGATTCCCTCAGAATCCAGATTTTTGAATAGTTGTATCTCAGCCAATATTGTCCTATCTTAACAAACCATACATCAATGGAAAGCTTATTTATTCAGCTTTCATATGATGTATAAATCTCAATTTCAAAAAATTGACCCTTATGACTGGTTTTGTGGTCCAGGGTCACAAATGGAGAAAGCAGAACCAACCAAGCACAATTTTGATTGTATTGCACAACTAATATTGTAGCGCTTTTTGTGACATGTTTTCATTTCTTAAGCTGTGAAAACCTCAACCCTCTACAATGTGAGTAAATCACTCGCATATGCGACTAAATCTTCACTCTGGGCGACTAAATAATGTCTAGCCATTGGCTAATATATTCTTAGATTTTACTCGCCAGTGTGTGTTAGAGGCTAAGTATAGTTTAGCATAGATGTATTTCACTCGCTGAACACTCTGACTGTCGTTGTGCTGGTGCAACCACAAATAAACGTGATGTTCACCTTGTTTTGACACAGGGAGTTGTTTTCTCTGGCCTGTAGTTCTCTGTCTTATTTATCACCCGGTGCTAGTCAGGTAATCCGTCTGGTTTTTGGAAGACCAAATGCATCATTTTCCCATTGCTCTGAAAGCGCTATAAAAGTGGATTGGATTTCATTTACAGGAGCCTATTAATTCCTCGCTGACAGCAGAAGCGATGGAGGACTCCAGGTCTTTGCTAATTCACCTTCACATTTTATTCATCCTTCATTGTGTCAAAAACTGTGGATGGAGAAGGAAGATCTTCCCGGAGGCATCCGATGCTTTTGTCAAAATACACCAACTTGGAAAGCGCTCTGGTGATTATGAGAGAAATAATCATATACGCCTGAGCCAAATTCAATTTACGCACAACAACATCTGGAATGTTTGTTCCGAGCGGCAGGCGTGATATTACTTTTGCCGTCTCGAGAGATATGGAAGAGATTATTTGTTTGGAAAGATCACATTCTTGCTGTTTCCTTTAACGGGTAAAATGTGTGCATCAGATGGCCGGCACAAGCGCCTCCTCGAGGACTTGAGTAGCTAATTACTCTAACGAGTGCATACATTTGAGAAACATTAAATAGCAATTTATTATGAAGAGAATTACTGCATCTGCAAGAGTGGAATCTCCGAATTAAACATCTTGTGCTCCCCAGCTAACAAAAACAATGTTTTGTTAACATTCTTATGCACAGTAAAAAAATTATATAATCGATAAGTTATGTTTTTACATTGCTTTAACTCATCAAAATAAGTTAAGCAATTTTCATCTATGTACTTTAGATACATAAGTACATGAATCGTCAGAATTAGCCTTTGAATAGAGCGCGCTCTCTGTGGGCGTGGCCGCATTAGCAGATAACGAGGCACTCGTGAATGACTGACAGCTCTCTCTTTTCAAACAGATTACATAAATAGAGAATACTTGTTTTCGATTTGATTTACATTATTTAAAAACTGACATTTCAACGTTTCGTTAGACATATGTCTCATGTTTGTGTGACAAGTATTCACTAAGTTACAGTTCATTTTCTGAAGAGTATCAGAATGGACTTCATTGAGAGAGAGGCGGCAGATCGCGCATCATGTTTGCTTTTTTTATTTTGCAAAAAGTACAACATTTTGTTTTAATTGTGAGTGTACACAAATAAAAGTAGACAGTTAACAGATTATAATGATGTATAACACTTGCCTGTATGACCAAAATCGACAGAGTATTTTGAGTCTCTTTCGCACTGATAATAAAAAAAGCGAGGTGGTATCGCTGGCGCGACTGCTGACCTCTAGGGGTTAAGACCAGTGGTTAAATTGGGCCGGGATGTGGAAGTGTGCAAAAGTTCCAGAAATGTACAAAAAGTGCCCTGGCCTTGAATGACAAGGTAAGGAAAATAAAACTAAATCAAAATTAAATAACCAAGACTAGGCTGACCATGTGATTTTTCTCAGGAGATGTTTTGAGCATTTTACTTCAGACACCGGATTGTCAGCAAACTGCCAAGAGAACTGCTAGCTGGCTACTCAAAATAAACTAGCAATCTATTCAGTCAGCATATTTGTGTTTGATCTGTGTGAATTACAGAAATATAAGACTTGCTAGACGTACTTTTAGCTACCAAGCAACCTTTCCACAAGGATAGATTGATTTTATTTTTGTGACTTGTGCATACCTTGATGTGAAATGACGCAGAGTAGGCTGTGTGTGTGTGTGTGTGTGTGTGTGTGTGGGCAGTGGTGGGCCTCTTCATGTGGCACAACATTATGTTTGGCACATTGTATGGGTCACTATATCATAACAAGGTAATACAATGTGTAATCAAGTGATGACTGATTAACAGTAATGTAAATGCTAAATGTCCTAATACCTGTTGATACTACAACAATGCAAAGTATATGCTCTCAACCTTGCAGTTTTTCACATATCATGTAAGACTCAATTTCTCCATTTCTTTGCACAAAACTCTCCAGAAAGTGCCATTTAATGATTTTTTTTTTTTTTTTTTTTAAATTCCACTATATAACCACTGGTTAAGACTGTTTAATATAATTTAAGTTGCAATGACTTAAACATCCAAGTTGATTGTACTTAAAAATTTAAGGCAGTAACTTTTTTTTTTAACAGTGGGAATGTTCCCTAAACGTTTTTGGAATGTTTTAAAAACATTTGTTTTGAACATTCCATTTGATCAGTTTGCAAACATTATGAGAATGTTACTTTTGAATGTTGTTTGAACATTCCGAAACTAACATTTAAAAAATGTCCAACTAAAACATTTCAGAAACGATGTATAGATAATGTTTTCGTGCTAACGTTTTGAGAACATTATTAAAGACCAGATAACTCTGAACGAACGTTTTATTAGCGTTACTGAAAGAACGTTTGTTCACAACTTTGAGAGAACCTTGCCAGAACGTTCCCTGTTAGCTGGGTCAGCTCTCAAAGGGCAGAAGCTGTGTTTGTTGAAGATGTGTGTTTTGTGTGTGTTTGCACAGGCCTGGAGAAGGTCGGCCGTGACTCCAGTTACGAGCAGGAAGGGAAGGTGCAGTTTGTGATGGATGCAGTTTATGCGATGGCACACGCGCTGCACCGCATGCACAGGGATTACTGCTTCGGATACCCCGGCCTCTGCCCCCGCATGAGCAATATCAATGGAAAGGAGCTCCTGGGATACATCCGGAGCGTTAATTTCAATGGTGAGTGCTCAGATCCTACAGATATGTTTGCAAGTCTCCAATCTTTCAGGGCCAAGTCTAAATCAAGTCTCAAGAGTGTTGTTCACAAATGATGGAAGTCATGTTATTTGCAATGTACAGACTCGAGTCTGGTTTCTGCCTCTGGTTACACTTTATAACTACTTTCAATACAAATATTATTAGCTGTAAATAGTTTTGGGTCAGTAGAATATATTTTTCTTTTCTAAAAATAAATTTCAGCACAGATGCATTAAATTAATCAAAAGAGCCAGTAACGACATTTATAATGTTGCAAAAGATTGCTATTTTAAATAAATGCTGTACTTTTGAACTTTCTATTCATCAAAGAATCGTGGAAAAACTGTTACAATGATAATAATAATTTTTAAAAATAAGCACAGAATCATGTGACACTGAAGACTGGAGTAATGATGCTGAAAATTCAGCTTTGAATCACAGGAATAAATTACATTTTACTATATATTCACATAGAAAACAGTTATTTTAAATTGTAATAATATTTAATAATACTACTGTTTTAATTACTGTATTTTTAATCAAATAAATGCAGCCTTGGTGAGCAGAAGAGACATCTGAACAATAGTGTACGTTCAAAATGTTTAAAATGTCATAAAATATGTGCAATTATATATATTATATATAATAGTATATACATATCAAATGATAAAATTTCTTGAAAGAATTGTTTGAGGACTCAAATTTAAGCTATTATTTGCTGGGGAAAAAAACGTTCAGTGTTGTGATTGATTATAAGACTTTTAAAAACCAATGACATTTATGAAATATCATCGAATTTTGTATTCAAAGAAAATAAAAATGTTGGTGAATAAACGATCAAAGATCATTTTTCAACTATCCCTTTAAGCCTTATATAATGAGTGTTACAATGAAAGTTATTATAAAGTGATATGCTATATTTTACTATGCAATGCCATTGGCATGTCTATTACCAATGCAGCTTCTTATGTTAGAGTGCTTGTCTATGTACATATTCAAGTGTTTTCACTCATTTTTCATATTTCTTACTTCTAGTATCATTCATTAATTCCTGCAATCACAGATCGCCCTGCTCACTCACACAATCTTCCCTCTTGTTGTGTTTGTCATTCCCTGTCTTCCGGCACCCCTCAGTGACCCCTAAAATCATAACACATGCGTCAAAGCAGAGACTGGAAAATGTGAGTTAAGCGCATGCAGGGATGCTCATATTTCTTCATAATGTGCAGTGCAGTGCGTGTCTTAATAAGAGCACATTATAACTCACGAGGCGAGCTGCGCGTGATTGACTGTTTTTGTTTCCCTCGTGCTCTTGAATCATGTTGAAACAAAAGAATTTAAACATTCTCTTTGAAAGCATATCAAACGATTCATTTAAATATTAGTTTTGCTCCGTGAGTATTTGCTACTCTTTCATTTTCTATCCCCCAACTCCGTCGTTTTGTTATCATCTGCTTATGTTTGCCTTCAAGTTGTGTCATTTGCATAACTGCAGTTGAGCGATTAAGGCAGCGTCGGCGACGCGGGGAGGGGCGGGGCTGCGCGGGACCATTAAAACCTCATTAATTCGCTTACTAGCGGCCAATGCAACCTGGGTTATTTGTTCCACCACCTGGCGTTCCTCCTCTGACTGTATTTGAAGTGAAAGACAGATACGGAAAATCCACTGACAGCGCATGTGTTTTTCGATTGTCATTAGAGAGAGAGAGAGAGAGACCTGGAAGATGTAATTCTGCTGTGTAAGTCTGATGTGTATTGATTGCATGGTTTGATGGTTTAGAGTTAAAATAGTAGTGATGTGCTTCCAGGCGAACTGTTTGTTTTCTCTTCCTGTTTCTTGAGCAGCAAATCATCATATTAGAATGATTTCTGAACGATCATGTGACACTGAAGACTGGAGTAATGATGCTGAAAATTCAGCTTTGATCACAGGAATAAATTACATTTTAAAATTTATTCAAATACGTTATTTTAAAGAGGCCATATTATGCATTTTGATGTTGTTTTTGTGCTCTACTAGAACAGGTTTTCCTGCTTGAATGTTGATTATTTTCCTCATATTCTCCATTGTTGCGGCTCCTCTCTTCCCAGTCTGTCAGTAACGCTCTGTTTAGTTCCTGTCTTTATGAAGCCCCTCCTTCTGAAAAGCACACTGTGCTCTGATTGGTCGGTTGGAGCAGTGTGTTGTGATCGGTCAAGAGCTTCCAGTGTGTTTGGGAAATGTCCCGCCCCTTACCATAACCGGCAGTTTCAGCTTCTCAGGCGTAAACACTAACAGTGGCATCAGTTTTGCCTTATTTCGAGCCCGAGTCGGATAATGAAAATGTGTAAGAACAAGCGGATTGACCAGAACCGTGGGAAGGCTGAAAAAAGGGGGTTTAGAGTTGTGGTAGAAAAAACATTGTCTTTTGGATATGGAGACAACACACTACTAACTAATAGCCAGGCACCGCCCCTTTATTTTGTGTATGCCTTGGGCGGGAATTATTTAAATGAGGAATATTGTGATCAGTGTTGGGGAAAGTACTCCCTTTTACTCTCTAAAAAAGCAACTAATTGCGTTACTTTTTATGAAAGTAATGGATATTACTTTTGCATTACTTTTTCTCACCTGGGCTGGGCTTGCTTGTTTGTTTCTTAATAACAATTTTTGGCAAATGTAAAGGCCTTTTCACACCAAAAAAGAAATAAATAAGACAGTTAAACACTCTTACTTCAGCAAAAAAAAACACACACACACAAAAATGTGGTTTATCTAAAGTCATTTTCGCTTATTCGTATGGTTGAATTGGATCATCAAAGGTCAGCAGCAAAGACACCGGTTAATAAAGTGAGATTAAATGCATTAGTACATTTGTGTTATTTAACATTTAATTATTGCAAGTTTTCATTTCACTGTTTTTATTCATTTTGAGGAATACTGAATCTGTTTTTGTGCAAGTGAGATGAGTAAATGCATGCTCACATTTAGTCTAGAAGTGTTGGGCAGTAGCGAGCTACAAGTAATGACGCTACTAGCTTAACTACATTTTTCAGTAGCTTGTCAGTAGCTCAGTTACTTTTAGTAGTAGTTACTTTTACCAGTAGCTAACTACTTTATCCAGCAAGTAGCAGTGTAGCGCGACCAAAAGCTACATTCCGTTTTGGGTTCTGATGAGAACAAGCCTGTAATGAGCGAAGCTGAGCGGTGTGACACTCAGCTCAATAATCCGCTCTATGCAGACGTGCTCCTGTTATAAATCCTTTGTATAAATTGTATCTTAATTTTAATCAATGTTTCATCAGCCAGTTGCCTGGATTTAATAAATAAGAAGCAAATAGACTATAGCAGACAATAATCGTGACATGGAGGCGCCGGAGCGATCACTTGCATTGCACATGAACTGGAGCGCGTCTCATAAATAAACCGAAACTCAGGAGGCTACTTGCCTCACAGACATGAGAAATATGTCTATAGAAAGCTTGAAATGTCCACTTTTAAACGAAACAATTCGAAACGAAAAGAAATAGTCAAGCAATGCACACTTTTCACAGCTCATGACTGGCGTCTCAGAGCGGTTCATGTGCATGTGCTGTGAGTTTAACATGCATCTTTAGACTAATCCTGACTCCTGAGTATTTAATTTAAGTTGCATACATTTTGTTCTTGCCATTTTGCACTTTGACAGCCAGTTTGAGATATAGGCTATATTTGAGTATTGTGTGTATGGGATAGTTTACAAAATCAAATGATTCTGACAGTTTTTGCCATTAAAATGACTGTGAAAAAGTGTCCCAATCAACCTGAATTCACCCTATACTCTTTGAAATCATAATTACATTGCATTATGTTGCTTGAAACCCCAAATATTATAACATTCTTCATTAACAATTATTCAGTTATTTGTAACAATGTAATTGTAGAAAAAAGAAAAGCAGTTTCAATGTAGCTAGCTACTTTTTGATAGTAACTTGTAGTGTAGCTAACTACTTTTTCAAACGGGTAGCTTGAATGTAACTTAACTACTTTAACTTACAAGTAGCTTGTAGCTTGTAGTTTCAGAGTAGCTTGCCCAACACTGTTAGAACTACAATAACCATCATGTTCACACACAACGCCTCTGCATTTACTCACGATTCCTCTCAATATGTGGACAGGAGAGCCGTCAGTCAGTACATGGGAAAACAAAGTAACTTGCATTACTTATTTGAAAAAGTAACTCAGATGTTTTGTTGTAAATTTAAAAGTAATGCATTATTTTACTAGTTACTTGAAAAGTAATCTGATTACGTAACTTGTGTTATTTGTAATGCGTTACCCCCTAAAACTGATTGTGACGTGATCGTTCCTGGAAGAAAACTCACAAGTACAATGGAGACGTTTCAGGGAGTTCAGAAACAATGACACTGATATAGAGAAGAACTCCCGCTGGAGGGACTTGAGAGTTTTTTAATGCTCAAACAGCAACATTACACACTAAAGTAATAATTTCAGCCAAACTATGTTTTGTCTCCCTGCTTATATTTACTCAGCTTTACACAAAGACAGGCATGACACAATGAGTTTTGGCTCCACTCATTGATATCGTAGTGTCATTGCCTTTGCTGGTGATTTGAGAGAAATGGACACCACTGAAGCTTCTTTATTTGTGTGTATGTGTGGTCTTTTGTTTGGGTGAGATCAGGTTTAGAAGCTCTTGTGCAAAGTTAATTGCAAGGTGAAGAGGACTCAGCATGTTCCTCATTAATGTTAAAACCAGCGGTGATCACGGGAGGCGTTCAATTCTGCAAAAAGGCAGAAAGAGGGAACAGAGATCTTTATTAATCTAATTCATCAGCATATTCCTTTACATTCTCACCATGCGGGAAAATCACCATGGTGTCTTAAAGGTGGTAAGAAAGACAAATCACAAATGAGATTTCCCTTAGACATCAATAGCTGTTTCCATCCACTTATTTTTATTCAGATTTTGCATAAAAAACGCTGGATGGAAATGCCTAGATGCGCATAAAAAAGTTATGCATTCATTTTTTATCTGATAGGAAGACGTGCACATAAACTATAGTTTATATATATTTATATAGTTCATCGTATACGGAAACACATTTATTGAATAAATCCCTCAATGCACAACAAAAAAAACCTCATGTGATTGGATAATTGAACTAACCAACCAGCGGACCAGTCGCATCACTCAGCATCTCAAATGTTGGTTTGGTGGTTCTTAAATGCCTGAACCAAAGTCAGTTATCAAAATGGTTGGGTATAATAACCTCCTAAAAGTGTCTCACATGAATGTGTTCATAAACACCAGGCATCTGAACGCAAGAAGCGTTTATTATTCATCTGCAAATCAAAAACAGAGCCACAGTGGCTTCCGCGATTGCAGCAAGTTTAATTTTCATTACAGATATTTTGTACAAATTTTCCAGGAAGTGACATGGGATGGAAACAGTGCTTTATTCGCAAATGTCTGTGATATTCCGGTTTTGCGCATAACTTAAATTCACAACTTGGCTATGGAGATAAATCGAGAGTAAATGGAGACTGAAATGAAGACCGCCCCAGTAATTTTAAAAGAGATGGATCTAATAAAGTTGAAACTCTTGTGTTGTCTCCTGAGCAGCCTCAAAGCAATACAGTTTTAGAAAAAGGAAATAAAAATCAAAACCGTTCTCTGCCCTAGAGCATCCTGGGAAAAGGCTATAGCTGCCAAATGAGGCTGTTTAACGATCCTGCGGCTCTTTTTTGTGCTGGTGTAACCTTTCTCAGCAGCATGAGATGGGCCGCCTGCGTGATCCCATGGTCCGTTGCAGACACTTGGCTGTTATTGACACCCTCCTGGAGTGGATCAGAAACTCCCGCAGATAAGAGTTCCTCAGAGTCCTGACACCAGAGCCTCAAATAACATCATGACGCTGCTGTCGTAAAGCAGATGTGACCAAAACAATGAGAGAAAGCACACTGGTAGCACTGGTTTATTTCACTTAGCCAGTGGGTTTTGGTGCAGTTATAACGCAAGGATCTGCAGTTAATGGGCTGCACTTGAAGAAATCAGAACTAGAGAAACGTTTGCGGTCAGATCCAAGAGGTGAATGAATGCTGATATGCATCGCAGTAGATCAGCATTAGTCCTATTAAGAGGTTGCATTCCCTCTCATTGCTGGACACCTGCCATTTGTTATGATGACACTTTTATGGTCTGTTGTTAATGGCACGTTCCCAAAGCCATGGCTCCCGATCTGAAGACTTTGTATGCAGCACTGCATTCACCGCTGTGTAGCCTGTTCTTTTTTATGTTTTATTTGCTGGATCCTTACTGTGAGAAGCAGCGTTGTAAACTAACCTTGAGTGTCTCCTGAGAGCATGTAACAGAAATGTGCCAGCTGTTCTCAGGGTGAGTTTATGATTGTAATCAAAAGACTAGATTTTTACATTTTCGTCACTCATGAGCAATTAGCAGTGTTATTGGTGTTTGGCCATGCCATGCGCTAGAAAAGTATTAATACTCTAGTTTAATATTTAGTTTTCCAATCACTAAACCTAAGTATGCAGTAATAATAATAAATGAATTAAGCACCATAAGATTAATGGAAACATTCTGATGTCATAGAATGTCAAGTGTGACGGTGCGAAAACATTCACATTTAACACCACTAAATCCTGTACAATTGTTTTTTGGGTGAATCTAACAAAGGGCGTGGAAGGGCACATCCTCGCGCCATTTTACATCCACAGGGGTGGGAGGTTGGGCCCCCTGGAGGCTGATGAGGGTGTGGCTTAGTAGAACAGGAAGCCTCCAGGGGACCAGGCCGCGCCGGCAGTTCAGGGGACCAGGGAGGTTCAGCCTCCGTGGCCTTGCCCCAGTAGCTCGGCTCGGCCACTATGGACGAGGATGTATAGCACGCCCCCAAAATTTTCTTGGGAGGAGCTATGGGGTTGTGAACTGGAGTGGGCTGTTGGGCTGGGCCGGACTCTGGACTCTGGACTCTGGTCAGGGGCTGGAGCCATCACTGGACTCTGGTAAGGGGCTGGAGCCATCACTGAACTCTGGAGCCATCAATGGTCTCTGGTCAGGGACTGGAGCCATCACTGGACTCTGGAGCCATCAATGGTCTCTGGTCAGGGACTGGAGCCATCACTGGACTCTGGTCAGGGGCTGGAGCCATCACTGGACTCTGGTCAGGGGCTGGAGCCATCACTGGACTCTGGTCAGGGGCTGGAGCCATCACTGGACTCTGGTCAGGGGCTGGAGCCGTCACTGGACTCTGGTCAGGGGCTGGAGCCGTCACTGGTCTCTGGTCAGGGGCTGGAGCCATCACTGGTCTCTGGTCAGGGGCTGGAGACATCACGGGACTCTGGTCAGGGGCTGGAGCCATCACGGGACTCTGGTCAGGGGCTGGAACCATCACTGGACTCTGGAGCCATCACTGGTCTCTGGTCAGGGGCTGGAGCCATCACTGGACTCTGGTCAGGGGCTGGAGCCATCACTGGACTCTGGAGCCATCACTGATCTCTGGTCAGTGACTGGAGCCATCACTGGACTCGGGAGCCATCACTGGTCTCTGGTCAGGGACTGGAGCCATCACTGGACTCTGGTCAGGCGCTGGAGCCATCACTGGACTCTGGTCAGGGACTGGAGCCATCACTGGACTCGGGAGCCATCACTGGTCTCTGGTCAGGGACTGGAGCCATCACTGGACTCTGGTCAGGCGCTGGAGCCATCACTGGACTCTGGAGCCATCACTGGTCTCTGGTCAGGGACTGGAGCCATCACTGGACTCTGGAGCCATCACTGATCTCTGGTCAGTGACTGGAGCCATCACTGGACTCGGGAGCCATCACTGGTCTCTGGTCAGGGACTGGAGCCATCACTGGACTCCGGAGCTGACTCTGGACTGTGCTCAAGTGCTGGTGTGTATCTGTGTGTGGCCCAGACACACATAAATGTTAGTTATGGACAGTGCAATGCTCTCTGGGTTGGGCTCTGGGATTTCCCTCACTGGAACGGATTCTGGAATTTCTCTCACTGGAACGGACTCAGGATCATTACTCACTGGAGCGGACTCTGGAATTTCTCACTGGAGCGGACTCTGGAATTTCTCTCACTGGAACGGACTCTGGAATTTCTCTCACTGGAACGGACTCTGGAATTTTTTTCACTGGAACGGACTCAGGAACATTACTCACTGGAGCAGACTTGGGAAGATCACTCACTGGAAGCATTGTGACCATTGGGATTGGCAATGCTTTATCCATTTTTGAGTTCTTGTCTTGTTTCTTGCATTCTGTCACGGTGAGTGGCTGTAATGAAAGCTAATGACGAAGGAGAGTCAAAACAATAAACAGGAAAATTACTTGATGAAGCAACCACATACAACCTGACGTAAAACATGTGACAACTTACGTAATCAAACCATTAGTAACCTAGACAACCGATAAGGAACAGGAGCATGGGAAACTGGATCAAACTAAACAGGCAAACAGAAACTGAACTAATTAACAAAATGAAAGATTAACAAAGAAACTCAAACATGAACAGAACAGAGAAACAGATGAAAAAACAAACTCAAAACGTGACACCAAGTCACCCAAAAGAACAGTTAAAAAAATTTTTGCAAAAGAAAATAAAAAAAATCTTTTTGTGATGTTTTACATTGCATTGCAGTGTTGGGTAAGTTAAAAGTAATTAATTACTAGCTACTAATTGAATCTACAAGTGTAATTAGATTACTTACTAATTACTCTCTCTAAAAAGTATTGCATTGCTCATTACTAATTACTTTCTAAATCCCAACCAGTTGAACAATACAATAATAGCTCTTTTCTGTCAAATAAATAATATAAAATTGCATAAATGATTCTTGATCTGACCAAAGTTACATTAAAAACATACATTTTAACATTAGACATTTTAACATTAAATTTTGATGTTAAATCCACTATTATTTTATATAGAATTATTCTATTGTCTATGCCGTATAATGCAATTATATCTGATGTAACTAATTAAATGACAGAAAAAGTAAGAGTAATCCCCTGCTTTACTTTTTCAAGGGAAAAGTAATTAAAATACAGTAATTACTTACTTACTTAGTAATGCATTTACACCCAACACTGCATGAGAATTAAGATGATTTATTCCCCCAAATTATCCCCATAATGCAGAAATATTAATTTACCGAGTTGATGTCATTGTGCTTAATTGTCATGAAAATAATGTTACCATTTAAAAAAAACATCTTTTGTATAAAATAGAGAAAGAAGAGCAATTATGAATTTGTGGTGGAATGACTGCACGTTTTTGTTTTTATGAGATTCACCGTTTTGCACATATAAAGGAGCTCACACTCACTCACACACACTCTTGTGCTATTGAGTGGTAATGGTTGACGGATGTCCGATGTCTTGGTGTTTGGTCGATATCACAGGGAAAGCGAAAGGTTTCTCATTAATCCGTCTGAGTCCGCTGATACTGTGGAACAATTACATCTGAGTGCCGGTTGATGAGTTAACTCACCCGCACTGGAGCTCTCTCATTACTGCCCGTCACTGCACTACACCAGTGTACTTCAAACACCACACACACACTGCATTACCCGCTGGACTGTGTGTGATAATGAACACAGGGCTGGGCAATTATGACGGGAGAATGGGAAGAAACGGATGAGAGTGTGTGGAGGTCCAGAAAATGCCTTTTAATAGCGTGAAGGGTTGTAATCTGTGTGCATGTGTGTGTGCAACAGGCCAGCATGTGTTGAGTGTGAGATGGAATGCTAGTGCACTGCATACTAATGTGTAATGTAGTAGGTGAAATGTTGCATGCTATGGCGAGGGATCAAATAAGGACAAAAAGGGAAACAGAAATTGTCTCATATCTTGTAAAATCATTGTTTAATTTAAACTAAATTAAGATTGTATGTTCGGTACTTGAACCTGGATGAATAAATGCTTCAGTGAGTAAGATGTTACATTGTTGTCAAATCATTTCACAAAATTGCATTAATGAGAGGCAGCTACAGTCTCCAAAATTCACTTTTGCCAAACCTGCTAATGGACTTTAAAAAACGAATAATAAAAAAAAATGATTCATAAATATTTCTTGCATGCCATAAATTTAGTTTGTGTATTTATTTGTTTGCATATTTATTTATTTATTATAATATTTTGATTACATAAAAACAATTGATATTTTTAATTTGGTAAAAAATAATGCAAAATTCAGTTTTATTGCCTGTAAGAAATATGTAGCTATATCATCATGGTTATTATAGTTAACTAACTAAAACCATTAAAAAAAATCTTTTTAAACAAAATAAAAGTTAATTAAACTGATTAAACATGTTATTTCTCAGCTAGTTTTATATATATATATATATATATATATATATATATATATATATATATATATTACATTTTATATTTATTACATGTTTATTTTTACTGTGATTAATATTTTGAATTTCCTAATAAAATTAACCCCTGGTTTGTAACCCATCCAAAGCTAATGATTCCTCACATTTGTTACCTGATAAATGATAATTTCGGATGATAATTAATATGATATATATATATATATATATATTTTTTTTTTTTTTTTTGGCACATATTTTTTTAATTAAATGAGTAACACATTTGATGTTAAGATCACTGTTGATCATCTCTCTTTTTTTTTTTATTATTTTTTAAAAATATTATTATTAATAGTAAAGTAAAAAGTTAAAGGTAAAGTTGCATTGCCTCTTACAATATATTCATTCACTTTTCAGGCATTTTCTTTTCAGATCACTGCAAATTAGCCAGAATATTTAACAGCAAGACTGATGTTTTACCTAATATCAGCAGCACGTTTGCAATTGTATTACTGATTTTATACAACAGTTCAATAAACTAGTTATTATCATTGACTTACATTTTAGACACAATAATTGTCAATATTGACTGTTTTTTCTCTATTTTGCCAATGAAAATAGTTCCAATTGAGCCATTGGCGTCGAGCAACATTTACTGAATGAATCCGTGTTTTTGAATGAATCGGTCTATGAATGACTCACTCATAAGTACTTGCTTTGTCCCTGAATGAATCAGCTGTTTTGAACGAATCACTTGACTAAATGATTCACTGAGTCACTCGTTAAGACAATGATTTGCCGGTTTTACTATCATTTAATTCTAGGCTTTGCTAGTAGGATTACGTTATGCCATTGCAAACATGCCCATAGTTCATATGTGTAAGCTTTGGGAGAAAAAAGAGGCGGTAAAAGGAAGTTGACACGAAGGCAGACGTCCAACTTCGCAGTGCCTGCAGCTCAGCCTCAGCCACAATTACCCCGCTCCAGTGGCTCCCAGCATACGGCTATTTTTAGATTAGTGTTTGGAGATGGACGGAGCAGGAAGAGAGATTCTGGAAGTGTGCATTCAGATGAGCTGGGGAAAAAAGGGATGATAATTGTGTTGTGCAAAACAAATCCCCTTGTAAGTCAAAGCAGCGTGACGGTGACTCTTAAAATGGAGTGCGGCGGCAGGATCAGCGTTTTAACTCCGTGACAGAGCGATATCCTCTTCTCAAATGACTCTGTGCTACAGGAATGGCCTTAGGAGGTGTATTATATCATGTTCACTGAAAGACATTCTCAGAGACAGGCAGTGGTGGAAAGAGTACTAACAAAATGTACTTAAAGGTGGGGTAAGTGCTTTCTGGTAACCAATGTTGATATTTCAAATCACCAAAACAAACACGCCCCTACCCCAAAAGGGTCTCGCTCCTATTTTGATAGCTCCACCCCACACATACGTATGTAACCCAGGCAACGACTATGGCAGAATCTGCTGTGCCAGCCGGCCGAGGGTATGATGTCATCAATAAGTGAAAGCAATGTGTGTTACTATGGTAATCCAGGTCGAATGTTCAATGAAAAAGTCATCCCTTACATCCCAAAAACACAAACACAGTTCTCATGAACAACTCGATAGCACAAACACGACAGTCCAACTAATGAATATATTACAATTATGACAAGATTAGAGGGTTATATTGATCACTTAAAGAGGAACCAAAGGAAACAAACATATATTAGGAGTATATTATCTTACTTTTCGGACACACTGCGAGCTGACGCTTGAAACAGACAGTGGTTTGGGATGTGGAAATGAATGGGTCTCTATTATAGCTGACGTGAACGACGATACGATTGCAAATGGACAAACAAGCGAACATGACCCACGTGCATATTCAAGCAAAAGCCAGCATATATTAGTTCTGTGAAACAAAACAAAACCAATGTTACTCGCCTATCGAGAAGAAATAAAGCAACCTCGGCATCCGATTGCAGGCCTTAGCGCTCCTTGAGTTCTCTCCAGCGCTGGAAAGCTGATACTTCTTGCCTGATCGTAAGCCTTCTTTTGTTCCATAGACATTTTCCACGTTTTTTATCTGTCATCTCTCTCTTTCTGTCATCGCTCGGCTAATGTCCGTCCTGTGTGTTGTGTCTTTTGAATAATGACGTGCACTGATCGCTTTCTTCTCCCCATCGTTAGTAGACACGCCCCTTACTGCTGATTGGCTACAAGTTTGTTTTGATACTCGGGCCGAGACACTTTTATAAAGCATTTTTGAAATAACACTTACCCCACCTTTAAGTATAAGTATTGCTACTTAAAAAAATAATGGTTACACTTTATTGTTACAGTCTATATTTAAGTACTGAGTAATATTAATTAACTACATGTACTTACATGGGTTATGGTAGAATTCAGGTTTGGTTGAGGGTTAGTTGCATGTAATTATGCATAATTTACTGTTATTATTATAGTAACTACATGTAACATATGTAACAAGGACACTGTAAAATAAAGTGTTACCGAAATAATTTACTTGAGTACAAGTAGAAGTACTGAAAAATAATATGACTCAAGTAAGAGTAAATAAGTAGTTTGCTGAAAAACTACTCAAGTTACTACGTTACAAAGTACTTTAGTATTATTTTTCTATTTTTACCCAAAATGAGGCAATGTGTGCATTATGCTGCCTCACTCTCATGTAATTTCTGTTTCATTCATACTGGAAGCCAGAGGGCGCCCTCGCGCAGAAAGTCCACAAGTGAGATTCATAGAAGTATTAATCTGACGGTCCAGGAAAACCCTTATATGGACTTCAGCTGAATAACATGCAGATAGAGACGTTTTCACTGATGAAATATGAAGACAAATTAAACACACGATTGCGATGATACTGTGTTTAACTGTGTTCTTCAAGCCATCTCAGGTATTTTCATAAGAATGATGTATATCTATAATGCAACGCAAATCGACATAGCCTTTATCACAGTATAGAATTTTAGAATATAAATATAGAAATATAGAATATAAAATAATATATTTTCTGTCTCATTCTGTGTTAAGAAGCAACATGGGACCACAGAAGTTATTTCAAACACGACTGACGTGCATATACACTCACCTAAAGGATTATTAGGAACACCATACTAATACTGTGTTTGACCCCCTTTCGCCTTCAGAACTGCCTTAATTCTACGTGGCATTGATTCAACAAGGTGCTGAAAGCATTCTTTAGAAATGTTGGCCCATATTGACAGGATAGCATCTTGCAGTTGATGGAGATTTGTGGGATGCACATCCAGGGCACGAAGCTCCCGTTCCACCACATCCCAAAGATGCTTTATTGGGTTGAGATCTGGTGACTGTGGGGGCCATTTTAGTACAGTGAACTCATTGTCATGTTCAAGAAACCAATTTGAAATGATTCGAGCTTTGTGACATGGTGCATTATCCTGCTGGAAGTAGCCATCAGAGGATGGGTACATGGTGGTCATAAAGGGATGGACATGGTCAGAAACAACGCTCAGGTAGGCCGTGGCATTTAAACGATGCCCAATTGGCACTAAGGGGCCTAAAGTGTGCCAAGAAAACATCCCCCACACCATTACACCACCACCACCAGCCTGCACAGTGGTAACAAGGCATGATGGATCCATGTTCTCATTCTGTTTACGCCAAATTCTGACTCTACCATCTGAATGTCTCAACAGAAATCGAGACTCATCAGACCAGGCAACATTTTTCCAGTCTTCAACTGTCCAATTTTGGTGAGCTCGTGCAAATTGTAGCCTCTTTTTCCTATTTGTAGTGGAGATGAGTGGTACCCGGTGGGGTCTTCTGCTGTTGTAGCCCATCCGCCTCAAGGTTGTGCGTGTTGTGGCTTCACAAATGCTTTGCTGCATACCTCGGTTGTAACGAGTGGTTATTTCAGTCAAAGTTGCTCTTCTATCAGCTTGAATCAGTCGGCCCATTCTCCTCTGACCTCTAGCATCAACAAGGCATTTTCGCCCACAGGACTGCCGCATACTGGATGTTTTTCCCTTTTCACACCATTCTTTGTAAACTCTAGAAATGGTTGTGCGTGAAAATCCCAGTAACTGAGCAGATTGTGAAATACTCAGACCGGCCCGTCTGACACCAACAACCATGCCACGCTCAAAATTGCTTAAATCACCTTTCTTTCCCATTCTGACATTCAGTTTGGAGTTCAGGAGATTGTCTTGACCAGGACCACACCCCTAAATGCATTGAAGCAACTGCCATGTGATTGGTTGATTAGATAATTGCATTAATGAGAAATTGAACAGGTGTTCCTAATAATCCTTTAGGTGAGTGTATACAGTATATAGTTAGTTTGGAGAATGATATGAAATTGTGTTTGACATAATGCTAAGCAAACATAGCTACCTAGCTATCCCTGTTGCCAGGAGCGATTGTTTTATTACTAATTTAGAAAAGTAAGTCCAGGTAAGATCATTTGAATATTTTTTTAAGAAGGGCAAAAGCAAAGGTGGGTAAGTAAGATGTCCGAACAAAGAAATTAGAGATTAAAACAGTATAAAAAAATAAAGTGGGATACGGGTTAACATGTTAAATAAAATGCTCTCTTATTCGTTATACCGAAAATGTGCCGGGAGCCCGTTGTTGCCATAGTAACGAACTGCACTTTTACGTGCATCTGATATAAAAATAAAAGCATCTGAGTAAAAGTACCACAATTTAATTATACTCAAGAAAGTAGAAAAATTGAAAAATGTACTCAAGTACTTTGCAACTAGTTACTTTCCACCTCTGGAGACAGGCTATACTGAGGCAGTGTGTTGGCCCACGTCAAGACATTAGCCCCGTTTCCACCGAAATTACCCGGAACAATTTGTCCCAGGAACTTTTTTTCCCCCAGACCTGCTGCTGTCTGCGTTTCCATCGCGGTCTAAAGTACCGTGAAGATTAGTCCGGTGACGTAGGACTGCGCGCGACTTTCCAGAGCCTACTGGATTTCGTCTTCCGCAATACACCTAATAAAGCCTCAACCTCGTCGTCTGTCCATCGGTCATATTTTTTAAACTTCATTGTTGATTTGAATAGCAAACGACTTACTGCACGCACCGCAACTGACTTTTAGGTTGAAAAAAATGCTGCGTAAGCTCAACCACTCAGCATGTTCAGCGTCCAAGTCCCACCCCCGAAAGTTCCTGAACTTTGAAAAAGTACTACCTCGCGAGCAGGGCCGTTTTGAGGGGGAAATTTTTACCTGGAACTTCATTTAGACCCTGGTTCCTGCGGTCGAAACACAGAGTACCACCCCAAAGTCCCTAGTTCCTGGGGAAAGTTCCTGCGGTGGAAACGCGGCTATTGTACTGTGCATATTAGCGTCTGCATTTGCATACTTGTGTGAAGCACATTCCTGAGGTTTGTTCAAATCACTAACCCTAAATATGTGCAATAGTAACAGTGATTGTTGCTGACAGAACCAGCAGGTAAGGGTTTAGCAGAAAGGTTAATCCCACCGAGTGGTCCATTGTTGCGTCTGTCCAGTCTCCTGTAATCCTCAATTTCCCGCTGCCCCGGTCCACCTGGAACGCCAAGCTTTGATCAATATCGGTGGATAAACTCTGTAAGCCGCTTCGTCTTCTGTGCCACTATCCTCGCCCATCACGATGAAAGCATGAGTGTTTTCTTATGCAGGGAAGGATCAATTTGCTGTTGCTAGATTAATAACGGAATAATCTGTCATCACTGATTGCACACTGGTTTATTTACTTCCGTTATGTTTGCTTGAGAAAGCCAACCTATTGAAATGCTATTTAAGCTTCTTCTTCTTCTAAGGCAACAACCACCAAACTCGGGTCAGACCTTCAGACTGTTCTGACTCGCATTGCTATTGAATTGAATTCCCTTATCAGACTTCCGGACAATCCCAAATTCCCATAGACTTTCATTGAGGAGGTCAAAACTTTTATACAATAACTCTAATACTCAATATAGTAGAGTATTTAAGCTGTCTATGACCAGCAAAGTTTAACAACTAGTCTAGGACAACATGCTAAACCATGCTAGCAACATATTAAATCATGTTAGCAACATGCTAAAACATGGTATCAATGTGCTAATTCATGCTATCAAAAAAAATGTTAAAACATGGTATCAATGTGCTAATTTATGTTAGAAACATGCTATAAACATGTTAAAACATGTTTGTGATGTGCTAATTCATGTTAGCAACAAATGCTAAAACATGGTACCAATGTGTTAATTCATGTTAGAAACATGCTAGCAACATGCTTAAACATGTTAGCAATGTGTTAATTTGTGCTAGAAAATGCTAAAACATGGTATCGATGTGCCAAATTAATGCTAGAAGCATGCTAGCAACATTCTAAACCATGTTAACATGTTAAATCATGCTAGCAAAATGTTAAAACAATGTATCAATGTGCTTATTCATGTTAGAAACATGCTATAAACATGTTAAATCATGTTAACAGCATGCTAAAACATGTTGCAATGTGCTAATTAATGCTAGCAACATGCTAAAACATGGTATCAATGCGTTAATTCATGTTAGAAACATGTTAGCAAAATGCTTAAACATGTTAGCAATGTGTTCTTTTGTGCTAGAAAATGCTAAAACATGGTATCAATGCGTAATTCATGCTAGAAGCATGCTCGTAACATTCTAAATCATGCTATTAAAATGTTAAATCAGGCTAGCAAAATGCTAAAACATGGTATCAATGTGCTATTACATGCTAGCATGTAATAGCACATGGTAGTAATGTGTTAATTCATGTTAAAAACATGCTATAAACATGTTAAATCATGCTAGCAAAATGCAAAAACATGGTATCAATGCGTTAATCACAACATTCTTAAACATGTTAGCAATGTGTTAATTTGTGTTAGAAAATGATAAAACATGGTATCAATGTGCTAATTAATGCTAGACACATGCTAGCAACATTCTAAACCATGTTAACAAACATATTAAAACCTGTTAGCAATGTGCTAATTCATGCTAGCAACAAATGTTAAACCATGGTAGCAATGTGCTAATTCATGTTAGAAACATGCTATAAACATGTTAAATCATGTTAGCAACATGTTAAAACATGTTAGCAAAGTGCTAATTCATGTTAGCAACAAGCTAAAACATGGTAGCAATGTGTTAATTCATGCTAGAAACAGGGTAAATCATGCTAGCAAAATGCAAAAACATATTATCGTTGTGTAACGCTAACAACATGTTAAAACATGGTTGAAATGTGTTAATTCATGCTATCAATTGCTAAAACATGTTATAAGCATACTATCAACATGTTAAATCATGTTAGCAACATGCTAAATCATGTTAGCAACATGCTAAAACATTTTAGCAATGTGCTAATTCATGTTAGCAACAAGCTAAAACATGGTAGCAATGTGCCAATTCATGATAGAAGCATGCTAGCAACATTCTAAACCATGTTAGTAAACATGCTAAAACCTGTTAACAATGTACTAATTCATGTTAGCAACAAATGTTAAACCATGGTAGCAAAATGCTAAAAACATGTTAGCAATGTGCTAATTCATGTTAGCACCAAGCTAAAACATGGTAGAAATGTGTTAATTCATGCTAGAAACAGGGTAAATCATGTTAACAACATGTTAAAACATGGTTGCAATGTGTCAATTCATACTATCAACTTGTTTAAACATGTTAGCGATGTGTTAATTCATGCTAGCAACATGTTAAAATGTGGTATGTGCTAATTGATTCTAGAAACATGCCAGCAATGTGTTAATTCATGTTAACATTGTGTTAAATCTATCTGTTTTCTGATAGACTGTAGCCTATTGCTTTCAAACTTTCTGGTCAGGCTTCAGAGTTGGTCTTGACAAACTTTTTAATCTAGTGTTGATTTGCAGTGACAACAAAGCGAGAGAGCTGGAACCACCTTTGCTGCAGAGGGAATGATGTTTGCACCTGAGAGCAGAGATCTGAAGCCGTTGGGTGTTGTATCTTACAGGCAGCTCTCACATGCACATAGCAAACACAAAACACTCAGCGTTTCGGCTTTGCAGAGAGAATCGGTATTTTCCTTCACATGATGTCTCCTTAAATAAAAGAACAGAGCTGTCTGGATGCTCGCTGCACAAGCGCTTGCCGAATCTGGCTCATTATATTCGCTGAAAATATTGCTTCCGGAGGCTTTGCCCTCCTCTGCTCTCACTTTCCTTCATGGTGGGCGAATCAAAAGGGTTTTTTTGTGTATAGAAACGGGAAGCAGCGACTGAGGTCTTCTCATGTCTGACCTCCAGACAAACGATCTCCTCATCAGCTGCAAGAGCCGCCAACTTGCTGTAATGAAGGGCGGTGATGAGGAAGACGATGGCGATGGAATTGAAGAAAGTTGTAGAAAAGAGGTTTGGCTAATCAGTGGCGTCTAAATGTGCTGTGCTCACAGATCGAAAGCAAACAAAAATAGAAACATCTTATTAGTGATGGTTGCAAGATTCTACAAGCTCGAAGTATCAGGGGTGTAGCAGCTTTTGGGAGAGAATCATAGTATTTTAAGAGTTTTGTTTCACTTGGCTGCAGTGGAAAGGAAATAATTGTAGCCGGCAGCGTAAAACAACAACTTTATGTAGCTTTGGCAATGGATTAAATCAACTATGCTGTGGCTTTTTTGTTAGCCTTTCATCAAATCAGTTCGGATTAGTTCATGCACATAATAAATATTCATGAACAAAGCTGATAATACTGTAAATTGTGTCTCTCTCACTTTTCAGAGACACAATTTACAATTCTCACTTTTGTTCCTAAATGATCCAAACCTTAGTCCCATGTTTGGGAATAAGATGAATGATATCTGAAATTGTGTTTTTCACTTGGGCAGTAATCCAGCTAACAGTTCTCTCAAAGTTATGAACAAACGTTCTTCCAGTAACGTTAATAGAACGCTCCTTCAAAGTTATCTGGTCTTTAATAATGTTCTCAACGTGTTAGCACTAAAATATTATCTATATATTGTTCATGGAATTGTTTTTTTTCTTCTAACATCTAGCATTTTTAAATGTTACTACTTGTTTCAGAATGTTCAGAGAACATTCAAAAGTAACGTTCCTATAATGTTTGCAAAAAGGAATGTTCCCTTAATGTCTGCATAATCAGCCATAATACTCTAGCATCATGGCGACAATTTTTAGCATTGGCGAAAACCATTCGCTTTTCCTAAAAAAAAAATTTAAAAAAAACAGCGTAGCGTCAGTTCTGGCAGGTCACGTTAGTCAAGCTTGCATCAGCTGACTGTCAGCTGATCACGTCTCCCTATAGGGATACGATGTCTATCACAGCATGCATATATAAGCTCCTTCAGTATTATCAGCAGCTATCGCGTTCTCCAGAGCTAATTACCCTCCTCAATCCCCAGCTCCTCCTCCCCTCAGTCAGGATTTGGCATTCTGATTCCCATTGAATCAGACTAAATTCCCGAATTATGTTGTACATTTTAATATTGTCATTAATGATATCTGCAATACATTGTTGGTTCTGTTCTGTTTACCCTGGGTGGGGGGTTATTGCTGCTCTCCCTGCTCCTATCCATGCTAGGCTACATGGATGCGCAGGGAGTTCTTGCCCAGAACAGAACCATACCGCCAATCCAAACTATATGCTAATTGTCAATCATCTTTGACGATAGTGGTCCTGACTGAAACAGCTTTATTGTAACCAAGCCCAGATAATGACTCATTGTGGAATGTGCCTATAAGTAAAAGACCGCCTCTGCAGAAGAAGATTGCAACTTTGGCCCCGCCCACTGGAGTGTTAGTGAGATGACGATGAGAGAAGAGTGATACAGGATCACTGGACTAAAAATAACATTACCTTCCTAATACTAGGAATGTTCTTATTTCTTTTCAACAATGTGAACGTCTCAGTTGAGCACTATTTATTTGTATTCGGTACATTTCACTGTGGATTCTTTGGTAAATCAGTCGCAATTTCGGCACAGGACTTTTACGATATAGACTCGACAGTAATGCCACAACATGCAAGTAACCGTGTTAATTCTAATGCCTGATCTGTGACCAGTGATTTCTGATATGTAATGATTCATGTACAGTCAGACGTTCTTTGTCTATGTGTCAGTAAATCAAACCAGTGACTAAACGCTCAACTTCACACATCCTCTTAGTAAGATGAAAATAATCTGTTATTTAAACCGTGATTAAATTATATATAGAAAGCGATCAAAGAATGCTTCCTTTACAATCGCTGGAGCTGTCAATCAAGCTGTCAGCACAAGTTTATCAGTGACTGAGTTCTGGACTCGTGCCAAAACTCCCGTAATAATCAACGAATCTCTTATTTACATTGTGTTTGCACTGTTAGTTATGATGAAAGCATTCGTTAGTGTGCAGAAATCGAGTTGCAATGACAAGATCACTGCTTTCATGCGTTTAACATGTCTGTGATCGGCTACACTGCTCATCACTGCAACCTTTCATCCCACCATCTGAATGTAATGCTACAGATCTAAATATAATGCCATAGTTCTAAATATAATGAGATAGATCTAAATATAATGCCATAGATCTAAATATAATGCTATAATCAACACTTTCACGATTAGTTAACCTTGGGAGCTGTAATAGTAAAAACGTGCTAAAAGTTTTCAAGAGAGTTCCACATGATGTAATACTTACGTAGCTATTTTATATGAAAATATGTTATCCAATCACAGCAGTGGGCGTTTACACTGAAGTCTCACAGCAGCCAATCACAGCCGTGGGCGTTTACACTGAAGTCTCACAGCAGCCAATCACAGCAGTGGGCGTTTACACTGAAGTCTCACAGCAGCCAATCACAGCAGTGGGCGTTTACACTGAAGTCTCACAGCAGCCCAATCACAGCTGTGGTGTTTACACTGAAGTCTCACAGCAGAAAATCACAGCAGTGGGCGTTTACACTGAAGTCTCACAGCAGCCAATCACAGCAGTGGGCGTTTACACTGAAGTCTCACAGCAGCCAATCACAGCAGTGGGCGTTTACACTGAAGTCTCACAGCAGCCCAATCACAGCTGTGGTGTTTACACTGAAGTCTCACAGCAGCCAATCACAGCAGTGGGCGTTTACACTGAAGTCTCACAGCAGCCAATCACAGCAGTGGGAGTTTACACTGAAGTCTCACAGCAGCCAATCACAGCAGTGGTCTCACAGCTAACATTATAAGTGCACCCCAGGAAACATTATAAAACAATAAAACAATGCAGTTCATGACCCCTTTAATGCATATCTATTTAAGAATAATGATGAGCATTTATTAAAATGCCACAGTGTCTTTCTGAATGGTCTCCTCTATTTTTTGTAACTTTAAGTCTACATCAATATTTCTTTCATCTTATTACATAATTTTTAAGGTTAACATTGTTTTGATGGATTTATGGCTACAAGTCCCATGAAAGATAGTCATCTATCATTAATAGAATAAGATATGTTCTTCATAAATTCTTCATGTGTGATGAATTGCCCTTGCAATGTTTTAAAATGTTTAACAAGGCTGGATTTCAAATATAATCAGCTCACAAAAAAGTAATTATTCCCATCCCTTGTAGACTTACTAGAACTGTTTTTTTATGTGTTTAAAACACCATGTTCATTTTTGGCTGTCTGAACTTCTTTTGTTTTTCTATCAAGAAAATGCATAATTAGACTTTTAGATTACTGGCCTGTTAGATTGTTTTTTGTTTCTCGTTTGGTATATATTTGAGTCGTGAGATGTGGTTGGCTCGTTGTGTTACAGGGCCCGGGGACAGAGTTCCTGAGCTGTTTATCTGTTTAAGTGTACTTCTTTTCTTAAGCAATCATATCGGCACATTATTCTCTCTCCCATGGAGCTCCTAAAGCACTTCTAAAGCACTGCTTCATGTGGTTTCATTCTCATCTGTGCTTATGAAAGATCCAATCATGCTGTCCGTTTACAGTAATCTAGCTTATTTATCAGGTTGTTTAGTAAGCTAAGTGGTTTGAGGTTCTCACAGATTGTTGCACATTCGTGTTCTAGTTTTCTGAAGCTCATCTGATGGGTCGAACGTGTCCTTATCAATTACTGAAACTACTAATAACAACCTTTCCAAAGATCGAGGACATGTATAATGTTTAAACTTTCCTAGGACATTTCGATTTGCTTAGTACAAATGAGCTTAGGCGCTGACATTTTCCATGCATTTCTTTTGTCATGCTTTTTTTTTTTCTACTTTAGAGGTGAACTTTCAGTCCAGACAGAAACTTTAGTGCAGCAAGAATTTTAAAGATAATAATTAAACTTTACCATGTACAGTGGGGTCCACATTGACAATATGGGATTTTGGGCCCTATCATACACCCGGCGCAATGCGATGCCAGGTGAGACACAAGTGTTTTTTGCTTGTTTCAGCCCGATGCGGTCATCATTTTCACGTCCAGCGCCACGTTGTTTAAATAGCAAACGCACTCGTCCCCATCTGTTCGCCCATGGGTGTGCTGGTTTGAAAACCAGGTGTGTTCAGGTACATTGTTGGCGTGTTGCTATTTTGCGCCATTGACCAACAAAAACCTGGTCTAAAGTCAATAGCGCAGTATTTTTTGTGTTATTTAAAGGGCGCATTAGTAATATGAGCCTCTAGGCGGGTGCACAACGCACGCACTTATTACACACACAGGGATGCGCAACAGCATGCAAACATTTCTAAAAAATTAAAAATAAAAGGATTCCTCTCTGGAGAAGCGTTCAGTCTTTCCACTCACATGTAAATAGCGAATCAGCCATGGTGTGAGCACAACTGGCTTTTAAAGGGAAAGGGAGATGAGACTCTGATTGGTTTATTGCACGTTACGCCCAAAACACACCAATGACTCATTAAGAGACTAGGGACAACCCTTTTGGACCATGCGCCTGGTGCACCGACCATTTTTTCCGTTGTTAAACTTGCAAAAGTGGATTCGGACACGCCCTAAGTGCACCTGCGCCGTGCGCTTCAGACCATGTGCTCAGATCATTAAAATAGGGTCTTTAAAATGTAAATTTGGTAACACTTTACTTAAATCCTTTGCATTATAAAAATATTTTAATGCTTTAATTATGCCTTGTAATGCACCTTATAATGCATTGCATTATCTCAAAAAATAATTGTAACCATAATACATTATAATATTTACTGTATCTATTCTTTGTTACACCTTTAGAAAGTATAATGCATTAAAACACATGATAAACAACCAGTTTCAGATGCAGCTAGGAATCTTCAAATATTATAATGCATTTTAACTTTGGTTATTTGCAATTGTTTATGAAAAGCTATAATGCATTATATTGTACATTATGAATACCTTTATAATGCATTATACATACAGCCTTTAAGTAAAGTGTTACTATAAAGTTTAACCTGGAAATAAACAAAGTTTTAGGACTTTGAAGAATTTGGATCATAATCATAATCAATTCAGTTCTCAACATTTGTAATGAAAATATTTGTGTTACATAAGAAAATGTCTGATTTTTCAACCCCACTTTATATGTTTAATAACTTCCCTAAATTTTGGATGTACAAGGTTGGTTATTGCACTCATAAAACATTTAATCAGTGTTGAAAGACCTCAGGGCTTCATACTAGAATTTTAGAAGCTAATCCAAGTTCATTTGACATTTTAGTTCATTAATTTCATCTGAAAGCGGTTTTCCAAAAGCAGGTTCGAATTCAAGTTTGAGCCAAGCAACCAAACCAAGTGCCAAAAACAACATTATTGGTGAAGGTACATGGATGTAGAGGTCAGGTGGTATTTCTAAGACACTCGCCTCAGTGAAAGTTGACTGATTTTATGACCTTTCCACTTTCTTACCTCCTCACAAGGTTGCCGGGATCTTTGCACATATATAGCAGGAAGCTGCATGTATTATTTACACCTGCGGCACCCGATCCTGAACACTCTCCTGCACCGCAGCGGCTTCTGTGGAGCTGCGAGAAAGCATGTGTGATACAAGCCTTTTTAATTCACCTGTTGGGAATTTAGCTATAACAAGACTTTTTACAAAGTCTGATTGTTTTTGGGTGAATGTTGATTATTTTCCTCATATTCTCCATTGTTGCAGCTCCTCTCTTCCCAGTCTGTCAGTAACGCTCTGTTTAGTTCCTGTCTCTATGAAGCCCCTCCTTCTGAAAAGCACAATGTGCTCTGATTGGTTGGCTGGAGCAGTGTGTTGTGATTGGTCAAGCGCTTTGACCGTGTTTGGGAAATGTCCCACCCCTTACCATAACCGCCAGTTTCAACACACTACTAACTAACTCAACCAGGCCCCGCCCCTTTAAAGGGGCGGGAATTATTTAAATGAGGAATATTGTGTGTTCATTCCTGGAAGAAAACTCAAGACTACAATGGAGGCGTTTCAGGGAGTTCAGAAACAGTGACACTGATATAGAGAATAAGTATACACTCTAAAAAACACTGGGTTAAAAACAACCCAATTTGGGCTGGGTAAATATAGGACAGAACACGTTGGGTTAATTTTACCCAGCAAATTATATTGTTTATTTAACCTAGCATAATGGGTTGATTCATTTATACTATAATACTAGCTTATTTTTTTTTACTTCATCATGAATTAATGAATGAAATTAACTTAAATCCTCTAAACTTTTTTTAAAATACTCGACACAACCACTGGTTTGCATGATAATTCCTTTATTTTTGATCATATTTTATAATATATCATATTTTATATCATTTTTAATACATACTGCTTAAAGACTGTACAAAAAGACTGACGTGACTCGTTTAGGTGACTCGCATCGCGCCCCTGTATGTTAAACAATATATAGAACAATAACAAATTTATCCAAACACTGGGTTGTTAAGTCTGACCCAGGATCTGTGTAGCACAAAAACTACCCAAACACCGGGTTGTTACGTCTGACCCAGGATCTGCGTAACACAAAAACTACCCAAACACTGGGTTGTTACGTCTGACCCAGGATCTGTGTAACACAAAAACTACCCAAACACTGGGTTGTTACGTCTGACCCAGTATCTGGGTAACACAAAAACTACCCAAACACTGGGTTGTTACGTCTGACCCAGGATCTGCGTAACACAAAAACTACCCAAACACTGGGTTGTTACGTCTGACCCAGGATCTGCGTAACACAAAAACTACCCAAACACTGGGTTGTCACGTCTGACCCAGGATCTGGGTTACACAAAAACTACCCAAACACTGGGTTGTCACGTCTGACCCAGGATCTGGGTAACACAAAAACTACCCAAACACTGGGTTGTTACGTCTGACCCAGGATCTGCGTAACACAAAAACTACCCAAACACTGGGTTGTTACGTCTGACCCAGGATCTGCGTAACACAAAAACTACCCAAACACTGGGTTGTCACGTCTGACCCAGGATCTGGGTAACACAAAAACTACCCAAACACTGGGTTGTCACGTCTGACCCAGGATCTGGGTTACACAAAAACTACCCAAACACTGGGTTGTTACGTCTGACCCAGGATCTGGGTTACACAAAAACTACCCAAACAGTGGGTTGTTACGTCTGACCCAGGATCCGGGTTACACAAAAACTACCCAAACACTGGGTTGTTACGTCTGACCCAAGATCTGGGTAACACAAAAACTACCCAAACACTGGGTTGTTACGTCTGACCCAGGATCCGGGTTACACAAAAACTACCCAAACACTGGGTTGTTACGTCTGACCCAGGATCTGGGTTACACAAAAACTACCCAAACACTGGGTTGTTACGTCTGACCCAAGATCTGCGTAACACAAAAACTACCCAAACACTGGGTTGTCACGTCTGACCCAGGATCTGGGTAACACAAAAACTACCCAAACACTGGGTTGTTACGTCTGACCCAGGATCTGCGTAACACAAAAACTACCCAAACACTGGGTTGTTACGTCTGACCCAGGATCTGCGTAACACAAAAACTACCCAAACACTGGGTTGTCACGTCTGACCCAGGATCTGGGTTACACAAAAACTACCCAAACACTGGGTTGTTACGTCTGACCCAGGATCTGGGTAACACAAAAACTACCCAAACACTGGGTTGTCACGTCTGACCCAGGATCTGGGTTACACAAAAACTACCCAAACACTGGGTTGTTACGTCTGACCCAGGATCTGGGTTACACAAAAACTACCCAAACAGTGGGTTGTTACGTCTGACCCAGGATCCGGGTTACACAAAAACTACCCAAACACTGGGTTGTTACGTCTGACCCAAGATCTGCGTAACACAAAAACTACCCAAACACTGGGTTGTTACGTCTGACCCAGGATCTGGGTAACACAAAAACTACCCAAACACTGGGTTGTTACGTCTGACCCAGGATCCGGGTTACACAAAAACTACCCAAACACTGGGTTGTTACGTCTGACCCAGGATCTGGGTTACACAAAAACTACCCAAACACTGGGTTGTTACGTCTGACCCAAGATCTGCGTAACACAAAAACTACCCAAACACTGGGTTGTTACGTCTGACCCAGGATCCGGGTTACACAAAAACTACCCAAACACTGGGTTGTCACGTCTGACCCAGGATCTGTGTAATGCAAAATCTACCCAGACACTGAAAAAATAACCCCCAAAAAATTACCCAAAAGGCTCAACCCAGGATTTGGGTAGAAAAAAATAACCCATGATTTTTTTGAGTGTAATCTCAGTCAGTCAGTCAGTCAGTCAGTCAGTAATTTTAACCAGAAGATCCAGTTATGACATTTTGAATAAACATTACGAGGTTAAAACATAAAATCAAAACAGATGCACAGGTGAATTATTCACAATAATATGCATTTAGGAAATAGATAATGTTAATTTTTATTTCATGCTGACTTTAATCTCTAGATATGGCTCGGGTGTCTCCTCCAACAGTTTGTAAATATTTTGCCGTTTTATTGTCAACAGAACTCAAAAAACGTGCATCTAACAAGCTCCTGAACTGTTTTACAGGAAGTGCAGGCACTCCGGTGGTCTTCAATCAGAACGGAGATGCGCCAGGACGATACGACATCTTCCAGTATCAGATCACCAATAAATCGACAACTGAGTACAAAGTGATCGGCCAGTGGACGAACAAACTGCATCTTAATGTGAGTCTTTTTCTGTTCCTCATGGTGAAATCCATCCATGCATTCATGCATCCATCCAGTGTTTTCCACAGTATAGCGATGTACGCATGGTCAAATCAGATACATTCAAGCATAAATGTTTGTAAGAAAATCTCATCTTTGCTGATGATGCATGTGACATGAATACTCTCGGGCCTTTATTAGTCAACGGGATGGAAGATAAGCTTGTAATGTTGTATGCCTGGCTCCGGAACAAAATTAATGTAGCCAGAAACGAGTCGTGTTTTCATGGCCAAAAGCTCTCGCAGTGGGGTGGTTGAAGCTGTAGTTTTTCAATACGTACCTCTGGGTGTGTGGGAGGCGAAGTGGTTGCGCTGCAGAACTGTGATCCAGCCCCCTGTACGTCTCTAAATCTCACTTCTTAACTCAGGTATCAAACCCTCCCCTTAAGCGCTTAAACAGATCAGCGCTGGATGTGTTACAGAGTGCTGGTGATTTGCATGCAGCTCATTAGCCCAGAAAGATTATGGCTCTGAATAGGGTTAACGTTTCATTTACGGAAAACCAATTTGGCAATCAATACACATGGCCAATGACTGTGTTTTGCAATTTCACTCTTGTGTATTTATCTGGGTCACTTTAAAGGGCTTAGTTTACTTCACAATATTTTTGTCCAGGGCTTGACAATAACACTCGCCAACCTGCCAAATGCAGGTGTATTTCAGCAGAAGTGTGTAACGCAGTCACTTCTACTAGCCACTTTGGCGGGTTGAATTTTATTTATAATATATAAGCTAAATTTTTCTGTTGTAGTTTTTTAAAAAGGCATCTGAAATAATAAACTAAGTGCAATGTAGTGTTGTCAAAAATATCGATTTTTCAATACATATCGATATTGAAGGGGTAGTTGATTATGATTTCACTTTTTTAAGTGTGTAATGTTGCTGTTTGAGCATAAACAACATCTGCAAAGTTACGACGTTCAAAGCAAAGGGAGATCTTTTCTTTTAAAGAAATCGGTTTTTAAGGACTACAACAAACGGCTGGTAGGGACTACAACCAGCTTCTTCCCGGGTTGGTGACATCACAAACCCTAAAATTTACATAAACCCGCCCCTGGGAACACGCAACAAAGACCATGTTGAGAAGAGGAAGAGTTGTTGTAGGCATCTTACAACCGTTCCCACACGAGCGATTTATATATTATCATGACAGAATATGCTAATCAATGACTTGAAGATAGTTAACTCATAAATTCATCAACTAACCCTTCAGAAACGTCCTGTCTCATTCTACGTGTTGTCACTTCTTCTTGAGTCTCTCCATCATTGTCCAACTCCGGTTTGAACATAAAAGGCTGAACAGTTTCTGACATTTTCAGTGTGTGTCTGCGTGAGGTAATCGGAGCTGCTAACATGAGCTCTTGAAGCTCCGCCCTCTTCTAGAAAGGGGGCGGGAGCAGCAGCTCCTTCGCATTTAAAGGGACACACACAAAAATTGCGCGTTTTTGCTCACCCTCAAAAAGTGACAATTTTAACATGCTATAAAAAATGACCTGTGGGGTATTTTGAGCTAAAACTTCACATACACACTCTGGGGACATCAGAGACTTACATCTTGTGAAAAGGGGCATTATAGGACCCCTTTAAACGCTTCCAATACTCATTTTCCGCAGAATAGACCCACGATACCAGCTGCGCTTTCTCTCTCTCTCATCTCTCCCACAGCGAGTTACACACAAACCCGCCTCCCCTCACTCACTCCGGATGAATACTGAGCATAATTTTACTCATTCCCGCAGATTTCCCAAAGTGTGCGCACATAAAACCGCCTTGAGTTTGTTTTCGCTGCCGTATTGCACTTAAACAGTCAAATACACACAACATAATGTCAAAATGCCGGTCTTGGCAAGTATTCACATAAACACAGTCAATTGTGTTTTAAGTGAACGTAAACAGAAAGAAAACGCGTGTGTAACAGTATAATGGATCCGTGCGTCAGCTCTTAAAGTGACAGCAGCCTAATAAACCTGCTGCCAAATTATTAGATAATATTGAAAATATCTACATGGCAGTTTTTCCTTATGGTATCGATGTCAAAATTGTAGCCAGTGAAAATGCTGAAAAAAACTTTGTAGTCAGACTACATGTTGCTTTCCGACCAATCATCTCTTTCCGTCTGTAACGGCATGTGTGATGTCATCGAGAAGGCGGAACTATCGACTGACAGGCGTTGTGAGCGTAAACAAACAATGGCTACCGAAGTGGCATTTTTTGCAATGGATGTCTTGCCATCAGAAAAGCCCCAAAAAGAAAGAAAACCTAACAGTGGACACGTTCCTAGATTGCACGAAGAGGACAGTATGGAATCCTCCAAAGAGAACTTAAATATCGGAGGTTTTTTGTGTAAACAAAGTCCCTTAAAGACAAGTGATTTCACTCAGCAGCCATCTTTGATGCTGCTATCTCTTTGAATGAAGACATAAAATTCTCCAAAACTTTTTGGCAAGCTTACGAGTAAATTTCATATTTGAAATCACCAATGAAATCTGACAACAACTGTCTCATAAATTTGGTTTCTAAACGCTCGAATCACGACAAAAAACTGCATTTTACAGCCTGGACAAAGCTAATGCATGCGCAGTCCTAAGCGCCCGTCTCCGAACACTGCCTGTTTCTATAGCAACCGGAGCTTCTAACGGCAGCTGCAGTGACGCGATGACTTTACTAATCAACGATTGGCTCTTTCATTTAGAAGGCGGGGCTTATTCGCCATATTAGGCGTTGCACTTTCTCCCATTCATATGCCTATTGTCATTAACGAATCCCAACGACACCCTACATCAAACGGATCGTGCCAAAATCAGGCTAAAATCATGTAGTCTGAACCGGGCATTACTTAAATTACTAAAAGCAAACACTGAATATATAAAATCACTGAAGCAGTTATAAAGCCTATTCTTTCCACTCAGATGCAAAAGATTGAGGGTGTATAAAAATAAATACAATTTTGCGTGTTTTCTTGGAAATAAGTCAAATCGCTTAGAAAAGTAACTGCACATCTCTCCTCAACAAATCACACAGTTTGAAGGATTTGATTTCTGTTGCACAAATCATGTGGGACGGGTTGTGCTGCAACATTTAGTTAAAATCCCTATAACCCTGAGTAATACTGATATATGTAAATGGTTAGCGTTGATTCTGACAGCGTTTGAACCTCAAAAACCCTTCTTGTTCCCCATTCAGGATGAATTAAATTAATTGTGAATGGTCAGTGTGGCTTTTGTTTCAGACAAAATGGGAGGAATCAAATGAAGGGATTTGGTCGTTCAATTATTCTTAAATACCCTTCGTACCCTTTTATGTGATAAGTCAAATTAAACTTCTGTTCATTTGCAAATTCTGTCTTTTTTCATTTTAATATGCCCCTTTTTTTTGCTTCTCTAATTAAAGCCAATCTGTTTTTGCCTGGCATAATTTGTCTCAAGCATGAATAATTCATTCACAGCCTTCTCTTTGCAGCAGCAACAGTGAGACTATAGAGCAGAAATCTTTTTTTGATATATATATATATATACACCGATCAGGCATAACATTATAATATTCCTAATTCCTAATATTGTGTTGGTTCCACTTTTGCTGCCAAAACAGCCCTGACCCATCGAGGCATGGACTCCACTAGACCCCTGAAGGTGTGCTGTGGTATCTGGCACCAAGATGTTAGCAGCAGATCCTTTAAGTCCTGTAAGTTGCGAGGTGGGGCCTCCATGGATCGGACTTGTTTGTTCAGCACATCCCACAGATGCTCGATTGGATTGAGATCTGGGGAATTTGGAGGCCAAGTCAAAACCACCTCAAACCATTCCTGAACCATTTTTGCTTTGTGGCAGGGCACATTATCCTGCTGAAAGAGGCCAGCCACCAGGGAATACCGTTTCCATGAAAGGGTATACATGGTCTGCAACAATGCTTAGGTAGGTGGTACGTGTCAAAGTAACATCCACATGGATGGCAGGACCCAAGGTTTCCCAGCAGAACATTGCCCAAAGCATCACACTGTCTCCGCCGGCTTGCCTTCTTCCCATAGTGCATCCTGGTGCCATGTGTTCCCCAGGTAAGCGATGCACACGCACCCGGCCATCCACGTGATGTAAAAGAAAACGTGATTCATCAGACCAGGCCACCTTCTTCCATTGCTCCGTGGTCCAGTTCTGATGCTCACGTGCCCACTGTTGGCACTTTCGGCGGTGGACAGGGGTCAGCATGGGCACCCTGACTGGTCTGCGGCTATGCAGCCCCATACACAACAAACTGCGATGCACTGTGTATTCTGACCCCTTTCTATCAGAACCAGCATTAACTTCTTAAGCAATTTGAGGTACAGTAGCTCGTCTGTTTGATCGGACCACACGGGCCAGCCTTCGCTCCCCACGTGCATCAATGAGCCTTGGCCGTCCCATTACCCTATTACCAGAAACATGGTGTCTGTGCGTTTCTATAATAGTTTAGCAACTTAAAAGCTACATGACAACGTTCTGAAAACGTTAGTAATTCACACACACTTAATCTCTCCCTCTCTCTCTAATAACTGCATTAATAACTGCATTATTCTGATATCAGTGGCTGAATCCTCCGTTACTAGCTCTAAAATTACATTTTGGAATTAGCAACAGAGGCATGGGATGAGATGCGTAAGAAATTAATCCTGCAAACAGTGTTTTAATGACAAAAAGCTTACAAAGTCTTAAAATACATCCTCTGAACAATGTCTTGAAGTGTGTTAACCGTAGTATAAGTGGAATAATTGACTCTGGTCCATTAAATTATTAGAAATTTCCATCGTGACCGCATTACCCCCTCAGGTGTGCATTATTTTGTAATAATTCAACAGCCCGTCGTCAATTATTCCTTACTTAATAGACATATTGCCGTCAATCTCTGGGTTTGTCATTTTATTTATTTAATCTCAAATGCCTCTGGCACAAGTTTATCCCAAAATATATCTGTCATCAAAGTTGCGCCCGGGAGCCAAACTGAAGCTGCACTTAAAAGAGCACTGAGGCACTGAGAGGTAATGAAATTATTTATTCCTCAAATATGACACAACCTACATTGGGTGTGATGCATCTGTGTGGGTAATGAGACTTCTTTTGAATGCACAGTTGAATGCGCCTCTGCTCTTCATCTTTGACGGGACTTTTTTTGTTTTTTATCCTTTGCATGTGGACGTTTTACTGTTTACAGTGTGAATGTGGGTCACATTAAAGGCCTCCATTTACTTACTGAAACTACTAACAATTCAATTGCTGAAGCAGATATATTCTTTCCACTCGGATGTAAAAGATTGAGGGTGTGTAAAATTAAACTACATTTTGTAAAACAATATGAGCAATGTTTGCATGTGAGCAAAACTCACTATCATGTTGCCAGGCCTTACTGTGAGGTTCTGGGCATTTTTAGCATGTTTCAATGCAGTTTCTAGGTTGGTGTGATGTATATGTGTGGATAATAAGACTTCTCTTGAATGCACAGTCTCTTAATTTAACACTACGTCCCTGGTCTTCAACTTTTCTCATTGTCCTTTGCAGGTGGGCGGCATGCGCTGGCGGACAGGCGACCCCTTGTTTCCCGCATCGGTGTGTAGCGTGCCTTGCCAAATGGGTGAAAGGAAGAAGATCGTGAAGGGTGTACCTTGCTGTTGGCACTGCGAGCGATGCGAAGGCTACCACTTCCAGGCCAGCGAGTTCAGCTGCGAGCTGTGTCCGTACGAGCAGCGTCCAGACCGCAATCGCACCGGATGCATCCCCATCCCGATCATCAAACTCGAGTGGCACTCTGCTTGGGCGGCCGTGCCAGTGTTCGTTGCGGTTCTTGGCATCCTGGCTACAAGTTTCGTGGTGGTCACTTTCGTCCGTTACAACGACACGCCCATCGTCCGTGCATCCGGCCGGGAGATGAGCTACGTGCTGCTGACGGGCATTTTTTTGTGCTATGCCATCACCTTCTTGATGATCGCCACGCCGACTTTGGCCGTCTGCTCCTTCCGCCGCGTGTTCCTGGGCTTGGGCATGTGCTTCAGCTACGCGGCTCTGCTAACCAAGACCAACCGTATCCACCGCATCTTCGAACAAGGCAAGAAGTCTGTGGCTGCACCGCGCTTCATCAGCCCCGCTTCCCAGCTGGTCATCACCTTCAGCCTGATCTCGGTGCAGCTGCTCGGCGTGTTCGTGTGGTTCGCCGTCGATCCGCCTCACACGGTGGTGGACTACGGCGAGCAGCGCACGTCCGACCCAGCGAAGGCCCGCGGGGTTCTCAAGTGCGACATCTCGGACCTGTCGCTCATCTGTTCGCTGGGCTACAGCATCCTTTTGATGGTCACATGCACTGTTTACGCCATCAAGACCCGCGGTGTGCCAGAGACCTTCAACGAGGCCAAGCCAATTGGATTTACTATGTACACTACCTGCATCATTTGGTTAGCTTTTATACCCATCTTCTTTGGCACCGCACAATCAGCAGAAAGGGTAAGTGAGATTTACAATGTCATTGCAAATAATTGCTTTTCATAGTGAATATGTTGTTCTCTGATATATACAATATATTTTTTAAGTTTATTGCAAAATATATTGAAATATTGAAATATTTAGAGAGTGTAGGGAGACCGACTCGATTACCTCATTTGCAGTTCCTCTTGGGAGTGGGCGGGGCTAAAGAGAACTCTCTGTTTGGTGGAATTTTCTGTACAGCATCATGGGTAATGTAGTTTTTCACCGCGAATCCCGCTGTTAAACACAATTATTTTAAAACTAAGTTGAAATAATGTGGGCTGACGGCTTTAGCAGAAGCAAACACCATCGATTAACAACCTCGTAGCTCACAGTAGGGCTTTAAAGATTTGGTCTTTAAAGATTTGTAAGTTATTGTTAAAAATCAATTTCCCTATGGAGAAAATGAATGGAGTTTTTACTTCTGGAACCCGACTGTTGCGCTCTTGGCGAAGTCACGCAGTCCGACGGACAGTTTGTTAACAAGGCTGGTCCATGTAGTTATTATGTCGGCCAGGAAATCCAAACGTTCGCCTTTCATTCATCAACATCAAACATGGCTTATCATTTGAAACATGTAGTAGCCTAACGTTAGCCACTATAAGGCCCGGGTATACTTAATTTTCCGCATATGGATGCGTCTCGTGCGCAGTCATGTCCGCACAGCTTTCAAAGTATACTCAACTGCGGATGAGCGTGGATGGCAGGGTTGCCAGGTCAAAAGTAGCCCAAAAGTAGCCCAATGCGATTTTCTCAATCAGGTGATCGAATTCTGAAATGATCATACTTACGGGGGTGGAAATCAACCCGCGGAAATTTTTTTTACCCGCGGCAACAACTTAAAAGTAGCCCAATTCTACAGGACTGCGTCGCCAACTTCATCTTTGCCACCGACACTCAGAAAACACTAGTTTATTAATAATTATTAAAATGTACAGACAGTCTCATTTTTGAATTTTTTCATAATCATTTCTTTTGCCCGTGTACTGTGGCAAGCTTTATGTGTACGCTTAATTTATATTTTAAAGGCTCATTATTATAGTTGATTATTTCTCTGTAATTTAGAACAATGTTAGCAATGCTACATATAATTCCCCAGGCCAGTCATTTTCCGATGTCACCCCCCAGTATATATTTAAGTAATAAAATTAATATCATAAATGCGCGACTAGTCGACTAATGGCTTAAGTGGACGACTACTAGTCGACTAAAAAATCTTTAGTCGGGGGCAGCCCTATATTTAAGACTTTTAGCATTTTAATATATAATAGCATTTTTATACAGGGCCTCTAAAGTGACATTTGCTTTTGTTTTTAAAGTTTTAATGTTCATCTGACATTTATATTTAATTTTATTTCACCTTGTTATTTTGTAATTAGTAATATAGTATTAGTAAAAAGTAATTTTGGTCATACTCATACTCATAAATACTGCTTATTAATAGTAAGGTAAGTTTAGGTATTGGGTGAATTAAGGGATGTAGAGTATGATCATGCAGAATAAGGCATTAATATGTGCTTTATAAGTACTAATAAACAGCCAATATCCTAGTAATATGCATGCTAATAAGCAACTAGTTCATAGTGAGAACTGGACACTAAACTAAAGTGTTACCTTACTTTTTAATAGTTTAAGTTTTAGTTAACAATAACAACACTGTACAGTCTGATTGTTTAGCGCTGGTTCAGCAACTAGATGGTTCTTCAAGAAGTAATTTCTCCGATGGTAGGACAAATTTACACGCGGATCAGGAGGCGCGATTAATTATGTTATTTTTCATCACTGCATTTTTAAAATTAATAATTGCACTAAACTGAAAAATTTTGTTCCAAAGAAATTCAGTTTTCTGTCATCTGATCCTCAAGTCCTCCCGTTGGCATTGAGAATGTGGTGCGGCGCTGCGAATGTTTGTTTCTGTGCGTGTGAGCTATAGGTGGCAGAATATTTCTGTGGGCTACAGATAATAACATCGCCTGCTGGTTACCCTTTCACCTGACCCAGCAGGCGATAGCCTTCTGAACTTTTCACATGTTAAAAGGGTAACCTAAAGAAGCCGAGATCAGGGTTTCACTCAGGCTGATGGATATTAACTTCAGGTGCTCTGTTGGAAACAGACAAATGGGTGAGAGGCGATCGGGTGGGTGGAGATATTGATCAGATGGTTTGCAACTCAAGAAGCTTCTCTGAAATGTTTGAAGACTCTGGGTAGCTTAGCCCTAAAAGAAAACTCAGTCATCATTTATATTCCAGACCTGTATGCTGTTTGGAACAACGTGAGGTTGTGTAAACAATGACAGAATATACATTTTTGGATGAATAAATGTTTTTAAATGTGTTTTTAAAGCCGTAGAAGTATAATATCAATGCAAACATAGTTATTCAGTGGTTGTTCGAATGCAAAAACTCGGGTGTTTGATTTCCTATCACAGTGGTTCACGATAAAAGCTCATTGCTCTTTAGTCACATTAGCCTCTCACTGTGACTGCTGCGCTGTGCGCTAGACAATTATGGATATACCAATTATTCCTTACACTAACAAGCTTATTTATATTCATATTTAACGCTAGAACTGTGGGATAGATGGTGTTCTATTAACACAGACCCCCAACCCTTTGCGTAACTCAAGATAAGAAAGCAACAAAATGAATCATTTGATAAGGAAACAAAGGCATCTTATTGAAAAAATGAGCAGTTCCCTTTGTCACGAATAACAAAACATGGCCTTGAGTCTGTATTTATTGAACTATTGTCTGATTGGCAACCACGCCAAGCGAAAGGACTTCATAATTGGTTTGTAATGAAAAAAATGACTAGCCCTGAATTAATATCATTACAAAGAGTCAGTGTCGCATCGGTTGCAGCATTTGTGAAATGAACCACAGTGGAGAAGTAGATAAAACTGCACCGCCTGTAAAATATGCTTCCATTATTAAGAATGTGCTTTGGTTAATGCTTCAAAAATCAATTTGTGTGGATTTTCATTGCGGCGACTATTACCTCTCCATTTTCCACCAGCATAAAGATATCAAGTCTGATACGACCTACCCTCCTGCATTTGAGAATGGTATCACCCCCCAAAAACCAATACGTGCACTTTGACATTTCCTCTGCGGAATCATAAAGAGTCAATAAAGTGCTGCATGAACAGCGGCCGGCGTGCTGCCGGCTCCTCAGGAAATCAATGCCTTCCAAAGGTGACTGGTTAAGATAATCACTCCACATATCTGTAGAATCAAATTACGGGTCTCGCATAAATCATTGGCAGATCATTTTATTGGGTTTTGTTAAGTTCACTGTGTGACCCGATCTCCATTCGGGAGCCCCATGCGTTCCTCATATATTTGAAATGCATGGTAAATTGATTTAAGCTCGGGTTATTTACTTTTTTTTTGAAGTCAAGATTACTTTGCATTGATGTAATTGAAGTGGGTGAGTCTCTGTAGAACAATATAACGGCTGTTAGCCAAAATTGACGTTGTTAACAGTCATGAAGATGACATGGCGCCCCCCCCCCCCCCCCCATATAGGGCTGTTTTTGTAATTGTAAAAACATCCCGATCTCCATTCGGGAGCCCCATGCGTTCCTCATATATTTGAAATGCATGGTAAACTGATTTAAGCTTGGGTTATTTTGATTTTTTTAAGTCAAGTTTACTTTGCATTCATGTAATTGAAGTGGGTGAGTCTCTACAACAATATAGTGGCTGTTAGCCAAAATTTACATTATTAACAGTCATAAAAATGCAGTTTTTCCCCATTATACAGGGCTGTTGTTGTGATTGTAAAAGATTTGTTTGAGGTTGGCATGTTGTAGAATCAAATTAAGGGTCTTACAT